>VZTJ01005044.1:832239-1081433 GCA_013397795.1 Orthonyx spaldingii
TTTTTTATTCCTTTTTCTTGTTCTCAATTTTTCTTTTTTTTTTTTTTTTTTTTTTTTATTTCAAAGCAGTTTTAAAAATGTGCATCAAAGAACTGTGCTTATAACTTCTTTTCCAGATGATGCTATGCCTTTTAAACACTGCCTTTCCTTTCATTTACCCTTCAGGCAGTTCCTTGCCAACTTTTAATTCTTCTATTAACACTCATCTTCACAAATTTAACAAGTCCTCATGTGGAAAATTGCAATGTTTTAAATGAAGTCCAGATGTGAGACAACTGCTATTTATTCATTTTCTAGATTAATGAAGAGTTAGACCAAATGATGTATCATGAGTATGGCCATGCTATGTTTATGTCATTTGCTAGTTACCTCAATGTCTTTTTGATTCTTTCCCAAATATATCCTTTTAGCTTATCTCCAATCATATTTATATTTTTTTTTATCCACAGTGTTATTGCCCTTGTAGATGTGTGATCCCTGGCCTACAATTTCTTGTCAGTTTCTAAAGATTTATGAAAGATTACATTGCATTCAAGCTGTGTTAACAGTGAGTTCTGAATTTTGTTCCTAGCTTCAGTGCTATCATTTTTATATCCATGCTCTTTTCTCTTTAACCACTTTATCCTTATGTCCAAAATAATATTTTAACTGTAGAAAAAATTTAATTTTAATTTTAAAATTCAACTGAATTGAAGTATTGTTAGTAACTTTGAAGAGTCAAAATTTTCCTTTCGAAAGGGAAATTTGTACTATAATAAAGGACCAAGATAGTGAAGTCAGCTGGTCCATGGAACTCAAAATGGAAAACATGCCTGGACACCTGCAAAGGAAAATACACTGAAATTATTTCTTGGTGTAGGGATATGAGCCAATAAATAGAATCGTAGAATACTACGTTGGAAGGCACCTCAAGGATCATTTGGTCCAATTTTTTGTGGCAAAGACATAGTCTAGACAAGATGGCTCAGCACCCTGCCCACCTGTATCTTAAAAGTGTCCAATGCTGGGGAATCCACCACCTCTCTGGAAAGATTATTCCAGTGACTGATTGTTCTCGTTGTGAAAAATCTTCCTCTTGTGTCCAATAAAAATCTTTTCAGTATTAATTTGTGTCCAATAAAAATCTTTCCAGCATTGCCCTGTCCTTTCCATGTGAATCCTTCTAAATAGGATTATTGCATCTTCTTTGCAATAATAGTGCAAAGTGCTAGAACATGATGATGAGGTCTCCCCTAAGCCTTCATTTCTGAAGGCTGTACAAACCAGTACTCTCAGCCTTTCCTCACATGGCAGGCTCGCCAGTCCTTGGATCATCTTTGTGGCCTTTCTCTTGACCCTCTCCAGCCTGCCCACATCTTTTTTATATAGAAGGGACCAAATCTCTATACAGCATTCTAGGCGTGGCCTGGCAAGCACTGAGTAGAATGGAAAAATGACTTCATTTTCTGTGCTGGTGATGCCCTTGTTGATGCAACCCATCATCCCATCGGCTTTTTTGCCACAGCAGCACAATGTTCACTCATTGAGCTTGTTCACCAGGACCCCCAGCTCCATTTCTACAGCTCTGCTCCCCAGATGGATACATCCCAGCCTGTGCTGCAGTCCTGGACTATGCTTGTGTTTGTTGAACTTAGTAAGATTCTTGGATTTCAATGTGTTTTCTTGATACTTGTAAACTAAGTTGCATTTCTTAAACTGTGTAGCTTTCAGCCTGCAAAAATGCTATTTTTTTTTTAGAAATTCTGCATATCTAAACCAAAACATAATGGACAGATCTGGCAATAGAAGTAGCAGCCTTTCACTGCAGCGTGCAAATCATAGGGCACATCATTCCCAGTAAACTGGGACTGGTCAATGTTGTTAATTCTGATCATAATGGAAACTATAGAGCTCAGCAGACAATGGATAATAATGTTATGGCCCTTCAGGTACAGTTGACCTTTTTTTTCCAGGAAGCCTTTTATCATGTATCTCATAGATTCTATAAAAAGATGCAAATTTTTAGAAGACAGTCTCTGTTTTGTTTTCCTTTTTTTTAGAATATTGACTACTGAATTAATTTCTGATATACATATAAATATTGGGTAGTTTGTTACTCTGAAAACTGATGGGTTGATAAAGGAGATAAGACCCCTTAAATTTTCCTGCATAATGTTTACTGTTATATTTGGTGGATACTTTGCAGGGAAAACTCTACGTGATGTTTCACAGTGCTTGCAAGGAAAAGTGTGTTTGTAAGGCTGGGTAAATACCACCTTCCCCTATCATGATTGTCTTTCAAAAAGCCCCACAGTTGTTAGATTACCATCACTTACTTTATCTGATGCTGTCCCCTCTTATTTGAATGATACACATACACTCCCTGAATGAAAAAGTTTTAATTACAAAAATGTTGATGTTGCATTTCACATGGTAGTCTGATCATGACAAAATGTGTATCTAGGCTGACTTTGATCAGTACTTGCTTCTTAACCTGGAAAATGTATGAATTCCCATGTCTTTTCACTTTATTAGTAATAGTATTTTATCCAGAGGTATACCTGGTTCAGTTTGCTTATGAAATGGAGAGCAAGCACAGAGCAAAAGCTATGAAAACTATCAGTAGTTACTACTTTGATATTAGACTTTCTTAATTAACATCACACTCTTATGCATTTTATTGGTTCTGCTTTCAGCAGTAGGATGAACAAATAAAATCCGAAAGGTATCGAGTGGTGTCCATGTAGTATGCTGACATACTGGACTGAGGCCAGCAAAGGGCCACTGGGATGATGAAGGGACTGGGGCATCTGACATAAAAGAAGAGGCTGAGGATGCTGGAGTTATTCAGCCTGGAAAAGAGAAGTCTTAAGAATCTGATCAGACCTGGTGGTGAGGACATGGTGAAAATGGAGCCAGATTTCTCTTGGTGATACACAATGGCAGGACTAAAGACAGTGGACATAAATTGGATTACAGGATATTCCATGTAAACATAAATTTTTTGTCACTGCGAGGATGGTCAGACACAGGAGCAGTTTGCTCAAGAAGTTGTGGAATCTCCAACCCAGGAGACTAGATCATTTCCAGAGGTTTCTTCTGACCTCAGCCAGTCTGTGATTCTGTCATTTGAAATGAAAAAATAGAGGTAATTGGAGAAAATTCATATGTTATATTTACACCTAACTCCATATTAATTTAAGTCTTCATTTTCCCTGATGAATTTCTTACCAAAAAAAATTAATCCCTTACCCTAATATGTTGGGGTTTGTTTAAACTAAAATGCTTCTTGTTTTGTAACAAGTTTGTTATTAGTAGAATCTCATAAGAAGTAAGTGGAGTATGCCTCTTTAAGTACTTACATTTTAAACTTATGTGTAACTTAATTAATGAATTAGGGTATACAGAAAATAAATAGTCCTTGTGTTGCAAGTAATCTCAATTAGGTTTTAAAGTGACCTCAATTTCAGATGTGTTAAATTGGTTGCCTAAATTAAGTATCTATCTAAATAACAGACATTTGTTGTCCAGAAAAATCATTCACTTAGTTTATTGCATTAAGCAGGAATCTGTAATGGTCATTATTCTTATAAGAGAAAATTACATAAAGGCTTAATTCACATGACCAAATTTCTCATACCCTTTAAAAGCCTGACATTATTTATGTGAATATTTAAATTTTTTTTCTATGTGTAAGCTAAGACAAATGTAAGACTGTGAAATGACACTGAAATACAGTTCCATAAGAAAGAGTGTATTTTAGAGCTCATAATGCAAACCAGCTACAAAACAATTTTTTAATTCCTACAGACTGCACACACTTATTCACTCCTTCAGGTAAATGAATGGAAGAGCTTATACAACATTGCACAACATCACAAGCATTTCATTTTAGAATAAAATTAATAAAAGAGTAAAAGTGTGTGTAGATTTTTTTCCTGCTAGTGGCTTAAGGGTCTTGTCAGTAGCAAACACTGCAGACACTGTTCTGTCTTTACATCTTGCTCATTGCTTTCCAGAGTAGTCAAAACTTTAGTGTAACATTTACATATAAAAACTGTACGTTCTAACTATTAGTATACAAAAATCTGATGACCTGAGAAATACTTAGCTTACATTTCTAAACCTGAATTCCGTTTAATAATTCTCAGGTCTGCATTGAGAGTGATTCTCTGAGCAGTCTGAATATGTAATTTATATTAAGAGCTCTGAACTCTTCACAGTTCACGTAATAGTACGGACTGTGAAAAGTACTTCAGCATTTCATTTCTTTGCAGACAAGTTTTTTTTGCAGATGCTAGTTTTGAGCTCATTCATCTGACATACTGTGCAGACTCCAACAGAAGTGCTTTCAAGAAACAGGATTCACTGTCTGTGCACAATGCAATTGGCTCTGACTCAATATTTGCCTAATACTATTGCTTGGCTCAGAGGGCAAGTGGAGCGTGTTTGCATGTTCTGTGTAGCCATTTCTCTAGTTACAAGCTGACCTTCACCATTGGAAAAGTGCAGTGTGCAGGTGCAAAAGGAGATGTTTACTTCACTTTTCTTAAGCTAAACAGGACCTGAAGTGTCAGCTTCTTGCTGCTTTGTAGAAAGCCGAGTTTTGGACTTTGCAAAGGCTTGGCTCCTCCAAATGCTCTGATACTGGAAACTCAGTTTTACCTGTCAGTAGCTTGGCACATCAGTGTAATTGTGCATGCTTCATTGCTCCCAGAGGGTTGTCTGTTCCCTGTCAAAGCCAAAGCTTGGTTTTTCTGCTGCTCTTCTCTTCAGGCATAGGACTCCCAGCTGCAGCTTTTCTGACTCATCTGAAGCAGAACCAAAGGTGCTCTGAGACCCCAGCACAAGGCCGCTATTTTCCCTGCACAGTTTTCATTAAGCCGCTATGAGGGGAAGAAAGTCAGCTTTTATGTCAAAATGCAATTTGGCAGAACTTGAGGCTAATATAAGTAGACTTAATAGAGAAATTTTAGAAAATTTAGTGGGAAGCACCTTCTGAAATATAATAAATAGCATTATGTACTGAAGCATAAGTAAACAGTACAGTTTGTTAGGGAATGAGAAAGTTAAATTGGCCAGAAACTGAAGTCAGTGGTGAAACGGCTGATGTGATTGTTCAAAGTGTAAGAAATAGGATTTGTAAGTATATTTAAAATAATATTTTAAAATAATAATTATTTGTGTGTAAGCACAAAGGCAAAACCTCTGGGATAAAATACGAGCATCGTTAAAATCAGTTGGGAGATTTTTTTCCATGATTTCAAAAGGGTTTTGTTTTTGTTACTTATCCTAGTCTGTGCTTCTGTTTTAACTTACTTTACAAAGGTGATTTCTCAATCATATACAGCTGGTATTTTACACCCACAGCCAATCAAAATAGCACTGTTACAAAATAGGATTGCACTAACATGTATTTCTACGTTGCTTGGGAAAATTTTGTCACTTGGAAGATGTTACGGTGCTGTGGCATTTTTATGAGACTTTCCCACAGAGAAACTTGGTATCTGGTTACACACTGACTGGTTAAACTAGTTAAAATGGTAAAGAGTAGTTAATCTGCTGAATTTTACACTGTTAATAAAATAGTCTTGAAAAACTGATATATGCAGATGTAGTAATAACTACATTTAACAAACACTGAATACTCGTGTGAACAGAGAATAGTCATACAGCAAGTTTTTCGTTCAAAAAGCAAAATAGGTTTGGGGGGGTTTGTAAAAAAACTTTGCCTAAACAGCTTGGTTTAGAGCGTAAACAAATTTTTTTGTGACTTACTGTATTTATTATGGAAAGATAAAAGATGTTGTGAAACAGCTTTCAAATATGCATTAATACAGGGAAAATCTTGGATATTTGATGTCAAAACTGAGTGTCTCACGTGTATTTCTGTCATGTTGCAGAAGTTCTCTAGGCCTCTAAACTTATCATGTTAATGCTGTACTGCAGTTTGGCATGAACTCTGCAGAAATACAACAAAAGCATTCTGTGCTTCAGTTTCTTATATTGCTTGTACTATTAATTCTATTAAGTAAAGTATGAATGGTGCATATTGTATATATATATATATATATTACTGTCTTGTATTACTCAGCAATGTTCATTGAAGACCTCAGTTTGTGAAGATTAGATTTGTGGGCGCTACCTGTAAGAATGCCAAAAAATTGTGGTACTTGGTTTTGTCACGTAGAAGTCATGATTAAACCTTTCTGTACTCATGTTAAGTTCATTACAGGACAAAACAAAACTGTGGAAATGAGCTGAGTGGAATTTGCAAGTGGAATTCTTGAATGAGGAGTCTACTGATTCTCCTTGCTCTAAGTAATCAAATTAAATGTTAAATAGCTTGATATGCTACTGAAACTGTCATTCTTTAAAAAAATGCAGATGCTGAAAACCTAAAAATATTCATCCATCTATGTAAGTATTTACATTAAAAGCCCCCAAAAGCCAGAACCACAGTTTTATTGTGATTGAACATATTTTAACGACATCAACATTTGTATGTTTATATCCCATTGTAAAGACTTTAAAGGTCTTCACTGTAAGCACTGCCAGATACTTTCAGTATTACAACTATATTTTTTAGTTGATCTTAAGTGGAGAATGTGTTAATATAGAATGCTAACTGATAGGGAAAGCAGTTTCAGAAGATGACGTCATCATTACTGTATATAGAAGGTGCTGAAATAATTGGAAAAGGGTTCACAGGAGCTGCATCATGTAGAAGGTAGCATGTGAAATATAGCATGGAAAACTCAGGAAATTAAATATGGAAAAAATAATTGGCAGTCTGGTTTGATGCGAAGAAGTAGCAATAATACAAGCATATTTAGTGTGGGAGGAGTGCATCAGTGGACTGTGGCTTGCAGGAAAAGGTACTCAGAAGGAGAGAGGGAGGGAGCAGTAGACTAGCAGCATAAAACAAACATTTAGCGAATATTGTCTGTTCATCTTAGCAAGGAACAATCTCACCAAGAGTTTTAGTTAACTTTCAGATTCCAGGGAAGTTGGTTTCCAGTTCTAGGACAACTTTTGCAGTAACCAAAAAATGTGCATGAGGATCAACTCTCAGAACTAGTTAAACACAGGGCAATAGTCTACTCCTTGTGAGATGGAGTAAGATGGAGATGCTGTAAGATACCTACTTGCTCCATTTGGACATGGCTATTCAGTTGCCTGTAAGGGCTTTAAGCAGCCACTGAGAATCAGAAGTTGTTTAGTATTTTTTCAATAAATATTCAATAGCCAGTTTTATGTAGGCCATGGCTAGGCTACTAGTAATGGAAATTTTCACAGGTTGTATTGATATGTCCTTGTATCTGTTACATGCTTTCTGCTGCTGATATTATTTTTTCATTATTTTTGAACCACTGTTCTCTGGGTACCTTGTTTTTGAACAGTATTGAACAAAGTCTGAAGTGATAGTTAAAATGTTATCTGAAAATCATATAAGGCACTTGAAAAGTTATAAATGGCTTAATTTTGGAAAGAAATGGAAGTACTTATCCGACTTCCAGAAATGTTCATAACTTGCTTTTCGAGAACTCTTTAGCCAGCCCTTGTAGTGGTTGTTGCTAATCTACCCATGATCATAAAGTTAGCTATAAGTTCAGGAAACTTATCTTGGATCCTTGTCTGAATGTTTACAAGTAGTTATGAATCGCTAGCTTAGGTATCAGAGATAAGAGGCTTATGAGAAGACATGGAAGAGCAATGTGTAGTATTTTTAAGTAGAGCAACGTGTAGTATTTTTAAGTATCTGAAACATACTTGAGAAGAGGAAGTAGTCATATCCAAGGCAATATTTTTTTAATAGTAATTTTTAATACTTTATATTCTGTCATTTTTTGCCTATGTTCTTCCTAAAGTCATCCAGAATTTCATCTCCAAAACTCTCTAGAAGCAATGTGCCTTCTCTTTTTTTCTTTGGACAATTTAGATTTTTGTCAAGGAACATTCCTGAGGTCAGACTAAATTTCTGTTGCAATTGTATTACTTTCATGTAAGTGTTTACTAAATATTAATTTGTTAGGTTTGCCTCTTAATAACTATTCACACATAAGTTTGCTGTAGAAATTGATACACAGTAGAACATTCAAGCTGTTCTTATAATTATTTCTTAGCTAAAATCAATAAGGAAGTGGAGTAGCTCTTGTTGTGAGGCTCCTTTGAGAGAACATTTCCAAAAGCTAGAGTTTAACATTCATTTTGACTTAAAAAAAAGCTAATTTAAATGTTCATTGCTATGTATATGCAACACCACATGAAAACTTCGCATCTGATAATATATTGATGTACCTTAATCTTCATTTTTCTTAATGTACCATGAAATTATGACATTAGCTTTTAGTTTCGTGTGTGTGTACCCTCGCATGACATATGATATTTCGATGTCAAAGCAACTAGTCTCATAAAACATGTTTGGTTTTAAGTGTCCAAGTGGCACTTCCTTTTGTTCATTATAATGACTTTCTAGCCCTAACAAATTAACATATCACAAAGCTTATTCCCCATTGCCTAGTTCATAAAAGCAGTATCCATTTAGGGAAAGTACAAGCATATGTGGATCACCCCTGTCATGTTTTATCTTTATCTTACCATCAAAGCTTCTAACTTGGCATGAGGCTGACTTTTCAAGCTCATATTTTCTTTGTAATTTTATTAAAATTACCAAGAGTTTTATATTCAGACAATACAAAGCTTGGGTCTCATTATTCTTGACCATAGAGCTTATCTACTCCCCTTTCATGCAGAGAAAATAATCCTTATTTTTGATACATTTTTCGCATTTTTTAGTTTTGGCCTTCTTTTTTTAAATCCAGAAGTATACAGCTTTGTTGTTGTCCAAGGACTGTTGAAACCCCACAGACGATAGGAAACTTTGTCTTTTTGTGAAAACAGAACCATGCTGTCTCCCTTCATAAAAAATCCAATTGAATGGCATTTGAGTGCTGGTTTTTAGAGATGGAACTTAAGAAATGATGAAAGAGCCACAGAGAGAGACAAGAGATGGTAGGCTTAATCCTGGTGCTAAGAGCTGTTCACTGTCCTTCCTGTCAGTAACTTTTCCTCTTTCCTGTCAACTCTTTACTTCAGTTTTGTGCTGAGTGAAAGCGTGTTGCATCTTTGAGCCGGTATGAGGCTTGATCTATTAATGATACCTTTTGAATCAGTTTCAATATATTATTAAACTTAATGAGATCTTTTTTTAGAAAAAGCCTGTCTGCAGCTGATGGAACTTTTCCCTTTTTATTTTCTTTGACGCTGATTTCTTCTCACATCCACATGGAGACGTAAGGTAATAACGAGTTCTGCAAGAAATGCAGTCAGATGGCACCTGAAACATTAAGGCTCTCTTATTAACTAGTCACAAAACCACTTTTCCTCCAAACCATTTGGTGGAAGGCGTGAAGGGAGAAAACCCACAAAGAAATCCCAAGCCCACAGCTGCTTGAGCTGTGGAAGTGTCAGGGCCGGGTTTCCTGCAGGGCTCGGTGTTGCCTGGTTTCTGTTATGCCATGCTTGCCTCAGCGCCAGTGCTGCAGCTTTGCTGGCTGAGTGAGAGTTTGTGCTGGTGCTGTACTGGTGCTCACTGGTGCGTGCCAGTGCCACTGTGCTCCTGCTGCAGCCTGCCAGGGAATAAGGGCAGGAGGCACAAAGAGCAGTCATTCAAATCTGTCTCCACTACTGGCCCTGAACACTTCTGTCTCTGTCAAAACTGGAAGTTACTGAAGAGGCTTAACACTTGTTAGTTCACACACTGCTAAACGCACAGTGATGTGGTAGCCCTGGTTTCCTTGGAAAGCTAGGCTTTAAAATAATATTCCCATCTGCTGAAACCCTTTTTTTCCCCCTGCATACTCTTAAAACAATATAAAAGCCTGTTTCAGGCCAAAGCTTTCCTTGTTTTCTTCTCACCCACTCGTGTGTATGTCTGCCCAGGATACTGGAGTTCACAGCCTGGGGTTGGTGGTCATAGCCCACTTCCCTGGGGAACACTGCTGGGTCCAGCAGAGGATTATTATAATTCTGACTTGACTATCCTAACTGGGATAAAACTAACTTCCACTGTTAGGGTCCCTTGCTACCTCATTTACCTCTGTTAAGCAACAGAAACCAACTCCTTGGCTTGCTGGTATTTTGTTTTACTCTGTCAGTACACATTGGGGCAGTGGATTCACACTCAGCCAAGTCCTCCTTCTGAAATGGGCAGGTTTGGGAATTGCTGTCCTTTGAGAAAACCTGCAGATTTTTGTCTTTTGCAGAATAGAATTCCGTGCCAAACACTGCCATTTTAGAAGTTTCTTAAATCCTCATCCCTAAAAAAAAATAAATTGCTTCTGATACAAAAATCACTTCTACAAATGTATGTTTTCTGCTGGGTTAAGTCAGAATTCCTTGCCCTTGTATCTACAGGTAACAAAAGTTGCAAGTACAGTGATTATCTAGTTTCAGGACTTTTTTTGTAATGTCAAAAATCATTAACAGCTGATCCCAGAATACTTCTGAAGATAAATACTAGTTTAAGGAATCATATAACAGTGAGGTTTTCTACATTTAAATTTGTCTTCAGGGCTTCCTTTTCATAAGGCAAGTCACTAGTCTGCTGTTTGTAGCTGCTGTTTGACGTTATTTCTAATTGCCGAAGTCTTCAGGCCAGATAAGCTGGTGGAAGTTGCCTTGTGGCTATGTATTTGAAATTTTCAAAATAAGTGCATCTATCTGAGTTTCTAATTAGTTGCTGTTAAAACATTGATGATGGTGGCGATGATCTCTCCAGTCTACTTATTTTAATGTAAAAATATTGAGAAAATTTGCTAAAATTTGTAATTTTGTGCTTGTCTTTTTTTTCAGATATGGTAGGCAGTTTTGGAAGGGGTTGCATGAGGAGCTGGAGGAAGATTTTCATCAAATTCGAATTATGTTCTGATAGATTGTACTTTTTTTTATTTTAAGGAATAGTAAGGAATTATCTGTGATCAAAACTGATAGTCAAATAAATAGGTTTAGGCCTGCTAAGCGATATTTACATACACTTTCAATCTGATAGTCAGTTTTTTAAGTCTTGTTATAAGAAAAACACTTTTTTTCCTCCTGTAACCTGATCAATTTAAGTGGTTTAACTATAAATTTCAATTTTATTTAAAAGAAGCCTTGTACCTGTAGGTTGAGTCTTCTAAGACATTTATTTTCATGTTTTAATACTATTTTTTTAGTTTTCCTTGCTGTGATTCATATATTTTTACTAGTGTAAACACTAGTTGGAGTAAAATTGTATAGTCATCTGTGGATACAGAAATACATAAAAATAGAGCATAATCCGAATATGCTGAAGAGGGATGGTATTAAAAGAAGTAGTTGGCCATGTATTTATTGTTCTTGTAGTCCTGGACTAAATATGTCCCATACTGAAGACTGTCCCATACTTCCCATACTTCCCATACTGAAGACCAGATTTCCAGCAGTTTTTGTTGTACTGCAAATGCAGTAAAGGGAAAAGTAAACAAAAGTTGAATGTTGAGTAAGAATTTGTTACAACTTCATTACCTTTGTGCAAATGTCTTTCCCAAAGACAATGTTATATGAAAACTTTTCCATCGGCTTCCTTACTCAGCCTTCTTCTACCGTATAAGTAAAATTCAAAGTTTTTGTTGGGGGAATTCCTGGAATTTTGCTGCTTTTATATAATCTGCCTATTCCTAAATTTTTATTTAGTTAATTATTTTCTTCTAATTGCCATCTGATAGTAAAATCCAAAAATTCAAAGCTAACTAACTCACAGGCAGACCTTTAAAGCCTCTCTGATAAGAAGAATAACTTCTCATTCATCCTCTCGAAGCTGGCGTTTGATTCCATTGGAGGCTGCCTGAGAGCCAGGTGCTCTTTGTTCCCTTAGATGTTTACTTGTTCTGCCTTATCTGATCACTGTGTTCAGTGAGATTGCAATATGAGAGCCTGTGTATTGAGGAATAGCCGTCAGAAAAGCATTGTGCATACACATAGACTATCAACAACTTGTCTTCAGAGGGCTTGAAGTGTCTGGTTACTGTTCTGTTTATTGTGAAACTAGTGCAGTTAAGCTGAGCTTGCTTAGACTCTGCTGAGTCCCCTAGGTGGTTTGTAGGGTTGGGAGATCATTTCTGTATAGATGGACTTAATGTAACGGGTGTTTTATTCAAGAAAGCCAGGCTTTAAACAAAGAAAAGCAGATCTGAGAGCTGAATTACTTTCTCACACACCTAATACCTGTTATCAATAACAATGGTAAGAAATCATGCTTTATCTGGCTTGTCTCATTTTAATCAACCTGTAAGAAACAGGAAAAGACAAACCATGTGAGATTTGTTTTTACCAAGTGTTCTTCTACAGTCTGTAGTTGTTAGAGGTGGTGATAGTCTTTTACTTTTCAGCACAGTAGTAATTAGCAATCAGTGTATATTTTATATCCATTAAGTTTGTGTTGATTTTTTCATATTAAAAAACCCCTCTATCTTCAATGTCCTTGTTTTTGTTATTGAATTTTTTTAAGCAGTATACTAGGTACTATATCCAGACAGCTTTTGCAATAAGCCTGTAGCCCATGAAAAATGTTCTATTTACCCTATAATTTTTTTAATGAAGCAATAATTTCAGTTGCTGCAGAGCTACTAGGACAGAAGAAACTTGAGATCATGCTATGGTGATGATTCTTCCACAGCTGTTTGAAAACTGTGCCTTGTAAAGCAATATCATCTGCAAACAAGCCATAAAATGCAGGGATATCAATTAATTGTGTAGATGGGACTCTGTAACCAAGACCAGCTGTTAGGCTACAAAAGTAAAGAGATACAGAAGACAACCACTGGTTGGCTGAATTTAGGTTTCCGTTTCATTTATTGCTGTAGAACAGTACTGAGACCCAAGCAAGGTACCAGGACTGTTAATAGTCTATTTTTGTGTGCATTTGTAAAAAAAAAAAATATTTTCTGAGATTTATAGGACTCTTTCCCACCTCAAGGAAGATGTAGAAATCAAGAAAATGCCCTTGTGATGGCAGATAGTTTATGATGTCAAAGTATTACTCACAGTTCTGTGCCTCATGTTTGAGGACCTCCAAAGCTCCTTGTAAATTATGCTTTTAGAATTGAAAAGAGAATAGCAGCTATTTTACATTCTGAGTAAAATCTTGTTCCAGTCTTCAACATAAAGATGTACTTTTTTATGGCTGAGCCTTACTTGAAAAAAATTGCTATGTCATGTGTCTCATTGGGGTTCAGCTTCTTTCTGGTAACTGCTCTGGCAGATAGACTGCTGTCTATATGCAAGACTGTTGTCTGCCTACTTGCCTTTTCCTTAGAGCTAGCATATATTCAGGAGAAATCATTTGCATCGGGACCTTGCCTCACCTTTCTAATGCAGTATGACACATCTTGTCCTTTTGTTCCTATACTGATTACTCAATATGCTTTCTTCCAGATATTAAGCACATAAAATGAAATGTAAAAATCACTCAAACAAATATGAGTGTCCATATATCTCATGCGTCTATATCTTTGTGGTTATGGAGTAGTAGCTGAAGTCATGTGGGACCTTTGTTAGCGAAGGCAGTCAGGGTTGCCTTTTGGGCACAATCTGTTACTGACTTCAAGGAGCATAATAATTTGGCTGGGATTCAAGAAACTGCTGATTGACACAGAGCCTCTCCATCTGTTGACCATTGTCTCGTTTATCTTGTTATAACTTAATAGAAGGTCAGCTGTGAACATTCACCAGATTCCTTTGCCTGCTCTCAGGGTCTTGGGTGTTGCCAGAATATATAATAGAATATCAAAGCTGAAATGCTAGCACCTACCCTCGTGGATTGGGTTTGCATGGCCAAGTTTTGGTAGTGAGGTTGCTAAAAGGGTGGCTTCTGTGAGAAGTTGCTAGAAGCTTCTCCCATGTCCAGCAGAGCCAATCCCTGGCAGCTCCAAAGACAGATGTGCTGGGCCAGTTAGAAATGGTGGTAATGTATTTCAGAAGATAAACAGTTATCATGCAATTGGCTCCTGGTAGAGACCTGGAGACCCATGGAGAGAGAAGTCCTTGCTGGAGCAGGCTTCCTGGTAGGACTTGTGACCCTGTGGGGAACCCACACTAAAGCAGCCTGTTCCTGCACCCCATGGAAGAGTGACCCACACTGCAGCAGTTTGAGGGGGACTGTTGTCTGTGGGATGGACTCACACTGGAGAAGTTCATGGAGAACTGTCTCGCCTTGGAGGGACCCCGTGGTGCAGCAGGGAAAGGACTCCTTTCCCTGAGCAGTGGAAGAAACTGAAAACTGACCATAACCCCCATTCCCTGTCTTCCCGTGCCAGTGGGGGAGGAGGGAGAGTTGGAGGGAGAGAGGGGTGGGGAAAGATGTTTTTAAGGGCTTATTTTACTTCTCACTGTCCTGTTCTGATTTCGTTGCTAGTAAGCCTCCTGCATGGACATGTTTTCATAAGTCTCAAAAAATGATAAGGTAAAGAATTGTACTTTGAAACAGCAGCATTCTGTGATAGTAATACCTTAATTAGGAAGCAATGGATTACTCCTACAGTATGAACAAATATTAATATTAATAATATTGTGGTATTAATAATTAACAATTAATAATATTTGAATATTAATAATAATATATTGCAAGTCCTCAAGTTTAGTTATTTCTGGTCTTTGCAAACTTTTTCTAGCATTGTCATTATTCCTACCATCAGTGGTAGGTGGTGACAAGTCTCTGTAACCTATTCTCTATCTCTCAGTACTTCTACTTGTCTTGGTTTAGCTCTCAATGGTTGCTTTCCTCCCATGAGCTCTGGCAGGCTCCTGGGAGACATCTTGTTAATAAGAACAGGTCATTGCTTCTGGTTTCTGTATTTTTTTGCTTTTCCCCCTCATTCTTGAGCAATGAGCTTAGTCTGTCATAGCTGTTTAAAATGTCTTGAAGGCCTCCTTCCTACTCAGACAGCAGCAAGATTAATTAGGTCACCAAGAGAGTTCGCAAACTGCTGGTAGCACATGAATATCTGTCCACCCATCAAGAAAACAAAATGGAGCGACTTTCACCACACAGATGTTGCAGAGTCTGTCATGTAGTATTGTATGGGTTTGGCTCTCTCTGACTGATTGGATGTCTGGAGAGCAGAATGTGCAATTTCACCTTGGTGCTCTTCCATTGAGCTCCTGGCTCACTGGGGATGGAGTTTTTGCTTCATGATCTCTGACCATGAAGTAGAATGCATTGTGTAACATTGCTGCTTCTTTGTAAGGTTCTGCTGTTCTAATTAGATGAAGTAGCTTTGGTATGGATGTTTTTTGTTTCAGAATATATTGGGAAAACAGGAGGGGGAAAATATCATCACGTTCAAAAAAAAAAAATGGTGTTATCTATTAGCAAATCCCATCTTTTCTGACTGATGCTTTTCTAGACTGTTCTTAACAAGTTCCAGTGAGAGAGATGTTTTGGAGTCCTGTGCAGAGATAGAGATCTACTTTGGATGTTTTAGGGCTAGTGTGCTATTTGTCTTCTGATGGTGGTGGAGTGGTGGTGTGAGTTTCTTTTGAGTTTGAGGGTTTTGTGGGAGCAACATGCTAAATCTGGATACGCTTACATTATGTCTGCTCCCTTGATGAGAAATTAGTGTTTGAGCCCAGATCCGGTTGAATTGAAAAAATTTAATTTCCTTGGCTTGCTGGTATTCCACAGTCAACATATCATTAGCAAAGTCAAGACAAGTTTGTGTTCAGTTCTTTATACAATTAAGCTATTTCAAATACATTTCTTTTCTTGTTGCTTTTGTGATTATTTTTCCCTCCCTGCCATAAGCATTTGACCCTGGAAAATACCAACACAAATTTACCAGTACTAAATCGCTGCTTTTTTTTTAATATGTAAAAACAAGGTCATCTTATAGCTTTAGATAATATTATTTAAAATATGGCCTTAAAGTGACAGTAAATAACTGTGCAAAATAGAAGAATTAATGATCAATGCTAGTGAAGGCTGGATCAAGGGAAATCCATCATAGCTTGAGATCCCTGACAGCCGAATTGATGTCTAACTAGCAGTTCCCTCTTCTGTATTTTTGTGGCTTGTTAATTTTGAGAGTCTTCTATTTGTCCACATTTATTGTATTCTCTTATTTTACTTTTTCTGGAGATTGCTTCTTCATTTTGCCATCAATGGTTACTCTAATGAAAGAAACACAAGACTTTATGCATTTCAGCTCTTAGTTCATGGTCTCTGCAAACTGCACCATCACTGTACTAATTTGCACAAACCTTATGTTTTCCTAGAAACCTCTGAGGGCCAGGACTAACACTTTTTTTTCCCTTCCTTATTTTTAAATGACAGCTTGTATTATGAAGTACAGGTTGGACTGAAAAAAAGGGATCATTGATCTGATGCCATTGGCACTGTTCAGAATTTTGCAAATATATGAAGAAGCAACATAAAGTTATTTCAAGGTGTTCCCAGAGGGTAGTAGTCATAGAGAGCCACAGAAAAATTCTTTGTTAAGGAGTTGGCAGATTAAATACAGGACAGTAAGAGACTCTTTCCCCTTTTATAGTTAGAACAGAAATACTTGAATCCTACAGTGCCAAAGTCTTACTCTTTCATAGAACATCACATCAAAGTACATTATACATTGTATTCTTACCTGATTCCTGAAGTTATATGGATAATATTAGCAGCAAATTCAAAAAACACTAAGGAGAAACTGCCCTGTTTTCCTTTATGGAAATAAAATAAAAAAAAAAAATAGAGAAAAATTGTTTTGAGCAGTATTAAAACTAAAGAATGGGTTTTGAATAACTTACTGCTTACTGTAATGCTTTGATTTTTGACAAAATAATTATAGATAAGATAGAAATGAAAGTGCTTTAATGTTTTGGGTGAATTTTTTTTTCCATTAAAACCTAGTATTATGTGGAAAATGGAACTTTAAATAGGGAACTGTGTTTATCTAACCTACTACAAGAGAATCATTTGAGTAAGAAAACCATTGGGTCAAAATATCACTTACTGGTACAGAATTCTCTTCTGGTGTACATCACTTTCATTATGTGTTTGACTTACACACAGGACTATATCTACAAGTACTATAGACTGAAGTCAATAATAGTGGCAACTGTTTCTTCATATTCCTGCTGTACTCCACATCTATGATGTTTAATTTTTTTTTTGTAGGATGAGCCTGTGAAAACCCAGTAGGCTACATCTTGTGTTGACTGTAAAGGGAATAACTTCCTACTTATCTGACTTGCATGAGAAAGCATTGGTTCTCTTGATTCATCTGCATAGATTATGGAGAAATAAGTTTAGAGCATATGTAAATAACCATAAGGACATTTAAAGTTTAGTCTTGAGAGGACTTAAATTTTATACAAGAATTTCCAAGAGAAAGTAAGTTTTACTTAATAGACAGATTTTTAAATGTTTCCAGCTGAAAACTTTCTGTAATTCTCCCTTTTTGTAACAGAGAACCTGGTATTAGAAATTACACCCTTTGGGTTGAATTACTAGGAGTTGAAATTCATTAATTTGTTAAATATTTGTCATTGTCAACAGATACAAAAAAGCCAAGGATGGAATTATTGCAGTCCTATTTATAAATTTATCTACATTCGGATAATGACTTATGACTTTATTTTCTTTGTAGTTATTTGAACTGCTAGGCCCTGAAGGTTTTGAACTCATAGAGAAACTGCTACAGAACAGATCTCTGATTCTGGAAAGATCTTTGACTTGTCCAAATGATAACAGGTTCCAGGTTCTGCAAGGTAAGTGACTACAAAATTTTTGTTCTAAATTAGATAAAATGTAGTTTTCTAACTGTTCTGTTTTATTTCCAACAGTAGTCCTTGTGTATCTAAAAAGCAAGCAAAAAAATCCCAGGAGACAATGGGGGGATTGTCTGATTAGACAGAAGAAAAGGTTGTCTGATTATACAGAAGAAACAAATACAGATTGCATATATTTATTTAGTTTTCAACTGCCTATGGGCATGTGCAAATTTTGAATGTATTAATAGTTGCAGTTTTCCTGTTTTAATGGATTACTCTGGAAATAATCTGATCTTCTATTATTCCTCATTTGCTTTTCTGCTTCCTCTCTACTTTGTGGTATCATCTAAAGTAGACCTTGGGGAAGAAAAGCACAGTAACAACCACTTCTGAAAATAATAAAGTCAAGCTTAAGCATGAATAAGTGAGAGAGGAAAAAAGGGATTCAGGTTTTGTACTGTGATTTTTGCTTTTATAAGTAAATTTGTCTGCACCAAGTAATTATTTTAAAATATGTTTTACAGATTGCTGTTTTAAAACAAGTCTTATTACTTTCTTCTCTGACAAAAATAAATCTGATAGCATTGGGATAAATAGTACATGGACGTAGTGCCATGCAGCCCATTGCATGTTCACAGTCTGGAGTTAGAAAAATGTGAATAGAGCCAGTAAGGGTGGACTTATGTATCCCCACAATAATTTTAAAATGCGAATGACCCCTTTTTAATGTTTATCTTCAATGAAATGTTATATAAACAAGTGTTTAGAAGTTCATTTCTTGGCTGTGCTAATGGTTAGTCTAAACTCATCAGAACAACTGTTAGTTTTACCTGTTTATGATTTCAAAGAGGAATGCCTTGCTATATAGCAAGGCTTTGTGTCCTGATAGTTTTCTCTTCTTAGGTAATAAAATAATAAAAAATTAAAAATACATTTAGTAGAAATGGAATTATCTTTTTCTCCTACGTACAGATTTTAGTTACAGGAGTATTTTCTTCTCACTTAGCAGAAGTAGTATTTTGGAAGCTTTTATGAAATTATTCTTCATTATGCCATCAGTAAAATCTATCAAGTAATTTCTGCTAGAATGTGGAGGAAGAATATTTTCAGTGTTATGTTTTTCAGACAATAGAAAAGCATAATTGATTTTATGCCTTTTTTCACTGATGAGAGAACCTGTCTTTCACTGTGGTAAAAAAGTCAGTGATATTCAGGGTATCTTCTCTGAGACTGAAGATGCTCTGCCCTGAGTTCAGTCTATTAATTTTAATAAGGTTTTTTTTCTTTGTAAGTTGATCAAAATGGTATTTCTAATGGGGATTGAAGTCTTATCTTTCCAAAATTTCATTTGGGGAAGGGAATAATTTCTGTCTGCAGGAATTTAGTCAGCTTTGAGTAATTTGTGCCTTTAAAAAATAAGCACAAGTCAAGAAACTGCACATGTACTACATTTTTGTGCCATGCTGTATTATTTGGCTATTTCTTATGTAATTTACTTCTGTGGCAGTAGAGGTGATTATTGTACTTATCAGACAAATCAAGTAGCATTTCTTTGCTCTGGTGTGTTCAGTCTGAATTAAATTTAGTCAGGAAATTGCATCCATTGTTGTCCCCTTTTAATACGAGAGAGAGAGAGTTAAAGCTACAGACATGATGGTATTAATGTGGACGTTTTGACACTTTATTAGAATTTTTTCAGTGCTATTTAACAAGTTATTGTTACCTTATCCAGTATGCATGCTGTGAGATGTAGGAGTTTCACTGCTGCTGTAGGTGAAAACTAAGCAGCACAAATTGTTCGAAATGTCAGTCAAGTGGGTTTATTTGATGAAAAAAGGTTTTCAAGTTTTTCGCTTCAGAGTTTGGCTGCAGAAGTACATATGAAACATAACTGAGTTAAGTATTTCATATTCAGTCAAACCTATATAAACTAATAATCTGTTTGCAGAATTTTGAAAAATGACATTTAAAACCACCAGTATTGTTAAAATGAAAACAAAATCAATCTCTCCCAGCCTGTTGTATAGAAAAGACTCAGTTGTGTCTTTGGTTTTGACCAGTACTGATCTCGGAAAGGTGAATGTAACTGGGGTTTTGCACATTCCCTGCTCCCCTAGATTTATTGTTTGCTGTAATTGTTCTGTGGTTCTGATTCTTCTTGATTCAGTCCTGCTGCTTATCAACATAAAAGGAAGGACTCCTTGTGATTGTATAGAGTAGGATAGATTCTGTCACTTGTTCAGGAAAATTGCATTGTGAGTATACTTTCAATACAATCATGTTACCTAGTACATATACACTAATTGTTATGTGAGGAGGCTGTTTAAAAAAAAATTACCCTGTTTAATCTGTTTTCACGTCATCCTGCTTATCAGTACATGTGTGTAAGAGCAGTGATAAGAGGCAAAGTGGCATTTCCACTGTAGTTGAAGTTATCATAAATACAAAAAAGAAAAAATGTCCTTCCTTTCCCGCTAGTCCATCCCCTTGCTTTGGGATGAAGTGGTTTTTCATTTTAAATATCCTACCTTTGGGACATGACCTGGTGGTACTTTTAGATGTCTTGAGGCCAGCTACTGCACACTCTACATAAAGCTCAACTATTTTTAAACACACAATACACTCACGCACACGCACACACACAAAACCCCCAAAACAAGCACAAAACCCCAACCAAACATCAAAACTCAAGCCTTTAGAATGAAACTGGACAAAAAAGATGGAATCCAGTACTTATGGAGATGCATGCCTTTTATCATATTGCAGAACAGTGCAAGAAGTTTATAGGAGAAAATACTAAGCCAAATTATGGTTGTCAAGTCACAATTCAGTCTGAACAAGAAAAGTTGTTAATGAAACAATATCGTCGGGAAGAAAAGCGAAATGCCAGAAAAGAAAAACAAGCTGGGGAAGATGGAGAAGTTTCTGGAGAAGGACAAATGTACTTTGATCCCAAAGAGCTGCGGATGCAAAGGTAATAAATCCCAAAAGTGGAGAAATGCTTCTGTTGTAATTGCTACTTCAACATATCATAACATTTTGTTTGCTTTGGTGATTAGGTGATTCTGACTTCAAGTCACGTTTTATTACAAGCGTAGAATTTTTTTTAATATGAAAACCTAATTTTCAGAAAAGAAAGCAGTGATTTGCTTAATGAGAATCTTCTTGATCTCATCTATGTGGGCTTGAATTGCAGATTAGTGGGGTAGGTTATCTTTCTTAGTTCCTGTATGCACACTACTTGCTTAGGATTTATGAAGTCTGTACTAAATCCATCAGAACTATCTTTCTTTTTTTCTCTCAAGATTAATGGGTACTATTTTCCAAGTTGTCAGCTAGAAGATAGTGGGAGGAGTAGAGGAGGGAGAGGATAAGTAGCAAATAAGCTGTTGTATTTTGTATTGAGAAAAATATAGTGAGACTGGTATCTAATCATGAAATCATGTTGCTGTATTGCTTTAAAAGAGTAAAAATTGCTTTTAGGAAAGCCTTGCACTTACTGGATTGTGTGTCTGAATTTTATCTAAACAGCGTGTTTTAAGGATTTGGTCTAACTAGTCCCAGAGAATAACACTGTAAAATTTTTTTCTATAATTTCCATAACTCTTCCTCTGACTGTCATATACCACGCTCAGTTTTTGTGATGGCAGCCTAAAATGGACAGAATTACTGCAGGTATTTTTCTTCTCGCAGAGAACTAGCACTTCTGAATGCTCGAAGTATGCCAGTCCTAGGTAGACAGAGAGAGGTGAGCTTTGAAAAAATTCATTATCCACATGTTTATGACTCCCGAGCTGAAGCTACGAAAACATCAGCATTCATTGGGGGTGCAAAGGTATGTTGGTGCATGACCCTTCTTGAACAGCTCATCATTCCCAATGAGTAATGTGCAGCAGGGTTCCCTTTGTTTCTTTAGTCTCCTCCTGCTCAGAATCCAATGCATGAAGCAGTGCTTCTTTGCAGGGTGTTTTAAACTCTTTGATATATTCTATTTTCATTTTGACTCTGGAAGAAATAATCTCATTCTCAACTAAGGTATTTGCTTTTATTTCTAGGGTCACGTAAATTCTTAAATACTATTTTTCTATCTTTTGGATACTTTTGAATTGACTTTAACAAAATGAATGCTTTACAAAATTCTAGACCTAATGGATTCTGAAATTTAATAAAACAGGGGTTTTGGGACTCTTTTCTGAGTAGTAAAACTGATTATTTTCCATTTGGGGGGTTCAGTGCTCTCTATAAAATGAATGAGTGAGATTTGCTTTTGATTTGGATTCATTTTTTGAAGGAAAGTGATGGAGTATTGTTCAAAGTGAGTTATACATAATGACACTTTCTGTTTTCATACTTTTAATTAATTTTCCTGTAATACTTTTTTAGGTGTTCTTACCAGAATCAGTTCAGAGAGAAAACAATAAAATGTATGAAGAGGTGAAGATCCCCCATAGTGAACCAATGCCTATTGGTATTGAAGAGAAAATTGTTTATATTAAAGACTTAGATGAGGTGAGTATACCATTTCAAAGATACTAAATTAGTTCTTACTTTGTATTACCAAAATTTAATGGGAAATATTGCCAATTTTTCCAGTGATATGTGATAGGTAAATGCAGCTAGTTAATTTCTTCACTACTAATTTGGAGAATATTGGGGAATGTAGTTCAGTGATTTAATCCCTTTCCTGTTGACTCAGATTCAAAGAATTCCTAATCTGAACTACTTGTTCATCAGTTGCAGTTCTCAATTTCTTTGGCGTTACATTTTCAGTTATTTATGATTTTGAGCTGTGATCTGAATCACTAAAATGTAAGTACTACAGTGATTCTGTTCTCTTCTGAAGATCACAGGAATAAGTGAGCCTGAGCTTCTGTATCTTGACCTGTACAGGTTGGCTTCTGACTGCACAGCACTATTCTGCACTAGTCTTACAGTCTGATGCAGTTCAAGGGTGTTTAATGTGGTGTTATAGACTGTATGTGGTGCAAAGTCATCTCGAAATGTGCTTTGATGATAGAAAGTAAAGAGCAGAGAGGAAAAATGCAAGTAAAACAAATGTTAATATCGCAACTTTTAATGAATTAAAATGGTGAAAAAACTGAGGTAAGGGAGCTAAATTTCTTGTTAGTTATTTACAGTCTAGAACTTGCAGTACTCCATCACAGGTACCTTTTTACTCCTTGTTGTATATGTCAAATCTATTGAAAAATGGAAGATATGGTATTTATTTGAACAGAGAAATAAAAAGCAAGCTCTGTGTACATATGAAGAAGGTTTTATGTCTCTTAGCTCTGCAGCGTATAACATGGATAAATTTTTTCCACCTTTTTCTCTCTGGGAAAGCAGGAATATATGCAGAGAATATATGCAGAGCACTTTATTGGGATTGTGCGTAAAGATTGTCTTACATAAAGATTTAACTCTTTCAAAACAGAAGACAGTTTAATTTTAGAATCTGAATCTATTCTTTTCTGCTTAGGTGACAGTACCTAATGTTGTCTTTATGAATTGACTGACAGCTTAACCAGATAGAAAAATACAGCCACTGCAGCTATTGTCATTTTATATTACAATATTCAGCATGACAGGTTATTGCAATAAAATGTCTTTTTCCTAAGATAAATACAACCTACTAATCTGTAAATTTTTTGCAAGAAGTACCAATATTTCAATAGACAGTAAGTGGTTTCAGAAAAAATAGATTCAGGCAAAAAATACCTATTTAAAATGAATAGTTTCCATATTTTTGCACATATAATGTTTAAAATAAATGTTAAAAAATGCATCAGTTATACAAATGTAATAAGTAATTCACCTTTATAGATTGTGTATCATCAAGAAGTCTGTTTTTCAGTTCTACAGTGAAATTTTGGAATAGAAACAATCTTCTTCAGAACTTTACTCTTTGATGTGATTCTTATTACATGAGATCAAATGGAAGTGTCAACACCAAATACAATTTTGGAACACACATGTATGTAATTCCTGCCCCCAAGTTTAGTATTGGTTTGCAACAACAGATGACAAATTCATGAAGTTTGTCCAGCTGCAGGACTTGGAAGCTTCCTGATTCCACCAGTGAGACTCATAAATTTTAAGCCTATTGAATAGAACTTTTTTATCAATGAGCTAAAAGAGGCTAGAATTGCCAATGCGTAAGTTAAGACATACCTTGTCAAGATGTAAGTATCTGTGTTAGGGAAATATTCTTTTTTGTTTTGTTTTGTTTTCTCTGCATGGTTGTTTTAAATCTCTAAGCTCAGAAACACCTTGGTTGGTGTTTCAAATTTTTGCCAATTAACTGGAGTCAGTTTAGGGAGCCTGAAGATTTTCTGTCAATATATTTTGGTTTTGATTAACTAGTGTAAGAAAAAACAGAAAAATAATGGGTTTTGGGTGTTTCCCTAGCATGTATAAGTGCTCATAAAATAACTCTATTGTATCTCCATATGGATATGTTTGCAGGATTATCTAAAATATGAGTAGGTGGGCAAGGGGTAGAGATGACAGTAAATATAACTGTAGATATTTCGTGACTAGGAACTTCTAAAGGCATCATGAGGAAGCTGGCAGTTCTACTGCTGTTGACTACTAGAAAGTGCCATTAGTGGTAGGGTTTCGATGTAAAACATTGAGTTAGTCTGCACATAAAGGTACTCAGCCTGTTTAACGAGTCAATATACATGCAGCCCCTAATCCACAGGGGAAAAAAAGCACGGAACAACCAAGCCATTTATTGTTGCTGAATTTTTGAGTATTATATATTGAGTTTTCTAAACACTTGCTATTCTGTGGGGAAATCCTGATGGTATTAAAAATTATAAATATTCTTCTTCCTTTTTAGTCTTTATGTTTCCATTTGCACAAAAATATCTTTAAGGAAACTCTGTTTCTCGTGAGCCATGTGATTTTGATCACCTTGTCAGCAGTTTGGAGAGAGTATTTGACTGTGTAATGTGTATTGCAGAATACACTGTTGCATTTCATCTTTAAAACTCCTAAGATCAGAACTGAGTTCATTAGGAGTTCATTTATGTTTTGAACTGTTGGGCAAAAGTTAAAGCTCTGCATCATACATGTTGGAAGTAGTCTTGCATTTTAAATGCTTTAAAGTATTAGTTAAGATTTAGATTTTCTTATTTCCTGTAAACACAGATTGAGCAAAGATAAGAGAAATGTATTCCTCTAGACATTAATTCTAACAAACCACATAATAACCACATTTTAAACATGTATATGCTTCCTTTTTTAACAGTTTCTTATGAAGAATTATAAGGCAAAATGACAAAACCGCTACGAACCAACACCAAAGGCGGCAACAATGCTTTAAACCAGTACAGATGTTAACACAGAGTTCTTATTTATAGGATTGGCAATGTAGCCAGGATGTATCTGCCACTGCTCTCCAGAGTGAAGAAATAACACTTTTAAACTACTTTTAGTACTATAGTATCTGAAATCTTATGGCTGGTATTTTCAGAGTAAGTATTTAGTTTAGTTGGGGCCGCCTTGCAAAGGGTCAGAGCTTTCTTAAAGAGTTTATGACTTCATGATTAGTGAAATCACTGCCTGAAAGGACACAGATGCTAAAATGAAACTCATATGAACTGACAAAGATCCAAATTTTTGTAGCTACCATTCCTACCTAATCCCATTATGCACTGCAAATGTGAGATCAGGAGTGACCAACCTTGCACAGTTTAGCAGCCATAAAAACATACCATAGCGTGTTATAAACAGCTGGCTTCAGCCGTCTCCTGCTTTCTGCGTTGTTCCTTTTTCTGCTTGTCATTCCTACCTATCTCTGTTATGATCTGAACTGCAGCTTCATCTCCTCCTGTGTCATCTCATATTCTTTATTTCCTACCTGTGTTGAGTTGGGAGCAGGAGGTGGTGGCACGGAGGGAGCTGTGCTGCTGCCCAGGAGTGTTGTTGATGTTCAGAGGTAGAAGGGTGCACTATGTCCCATGGAAGGAGTTGCAAACGGCGCTTCCCTTACTGAAAGTCAGCAAATCCCACCCCCAACCCCCTTTGTAGATATCTATTTTTCTTGACATCTATTGTTTTTTTGAGAACTGTGGTTTTACCACAGTTCAAGCACAGGTGGTTCATAAGTAGCTGATTGGTCACACCAGTTTAATCTGAAGTATTATGGTTCTACTATTTGTAAAAGTGACATGCCAACTAGGTTGTTTCAATAATGAGAATTTTAAAAATGGGGTAAGCACAAGCTTAGATTTATTACCTTTGCTCAGTTCACATGCAGCTTGACCATTAATGAAATATATTTTTTGTATTTATTATAAAGGTGGTTTTGTGCCAGACTTTTTGCCAAATAAATGTACCTTTAAAGTCATAAACTCAGGGCAGGGAAAGTTACTCTTCAAGATTGTGAAAACAGGTTTTATCTAAAAAATTGCTGATGCTGAAAAATTACTTCAGCTTTTTACCTAAAGTGGGTGTTCAGGGTAGGATTTATTTCTTTTTTTCTTGCTATTTCCATTTCCTTTTACTAGCACTGCTTAATGATCTAAATAAGAAAGGTATTTTTTTTGTCTCTGCATTATGTGAAGGAATTATTACAAAATCAATATTCTCTCTTTTCCTGTAATGTTTTCTTGTTTTTAGAGTTGTACAGGGTAAGTCTACTGAATAGAAGTATACATGTTTTTAGATAAATTACATTTTTCACATCCAGAATATTGGATCATTAATTCCAAAGTTGATCTTAGTGCGTATTTCAGTTGCATATTTTCCAAACAGCAATTCACGGTTGAACCGTAGGGAATAATTTAGAAAAATATTTTGCATTTTATTGAAATCTAGTCATTTATCCAATGAATTATACTCAGAAATTGCTCTGAGGAGAGTTTACAAGTTCTGTAATCATTAGTCCCAACTTAAGACAAGGAAAATCACGTAGGTCAAGGTACAATTGCTTTAATGGCTGGTAGTGTATATTAGGGATTGCAGTCTGTCTTCATATTTCAGGGAGGGGGGTTCAAAGAAGGTTGAATATGTGCAGTAAAGGTGAACAAAAATATGTGAGTTAAGATTCAACACTGATGACAATCTTAAAGTCTACAAGTTCTGGTTTAATTTTCTTCAATATGCGAGTTAATGGTATTTTATCATTATTTTAGAATTTCAGATGCTATATGTAAAATTTTTGCATCAAATTGTTTATTTCACTTACCCTTAAATGAAGCTTTTAGGCATTGTTTCATTAAAATTCTAGGAATAAATATTATTGCTTTGGTTAAAAGCAAGCAAAAAATACACACTTCAAGCCAAACTAGAAGTTGATTGTCCATCTTGTATAAAATTATCATACTTTCCATTAAGAAAATCCTGTTTCTTAGTAGAAATAGTTTATTAACTCTTCATCGTAAAGATCTATTGCTATGATGTGCAAGCTGTAACATGGTATTCTGATTTTAAAATTTGCTTATAATCTCATGGTGTAGAAACGCAAATGTGCTCTGTGGCTGGCTACTAATTCACCTTTGAAAGACACCTTCTGTGCTTGAATATAATTCATTGAATGTAATATTTTTAAATATGCACCTCACTTGACTGCAGCTTTCACTGCAGATAGATATGACTATATGGTTTCCTGAATGCTAAGAAGTTCTTGCTTTCTTTCAGCCATTGAGAACATCTTCCCATTATAGTAAATCAAAAAGTATTCTAAAAAAATAAAATCTAACTTTATCGATATAGCCTTTAATACTAAAAATGGTAACATTTTTCTGGATTCATAAAACCTTTCTATTATTCTCATATTCCTTTGCTAGTAAGATGTGGGAGGTTTTCAGTAGAATCACTGATTTTATTGTGTGCCAGATTACTAACCTTATTTATTTTGGGTAACACCTTTAAAACAAAAAACATGTATAAATAATGTACGGATAAAGAAATCTGATATAGTGATGTCCAACAGATTTGTTACGGTGTTTGAAATACAGGTACATTGCAGGGATAGCAAGGCTTTATGAATGTTACAGCACAACTTTTAATTCCATAATGAAATGTGAAAGTCTGAATTTCTTGATTTAACATGGCAAGTGGATGTCCCAGCTCTGGTGAGGCAGAGCTCTTAGCAGCACAGCTTGGAGGATCAGCAATTATGACCACTCTCCAATAACCAGGAGTTTGACAAGTTGAAAACTTAGCACTGACAGAGAAGATAAGTAATGAAGTAGGTAGATATAAAGGAATAAATATGTGATTAAGAAATACTTTACAGATGGATAATTTTGTCCAACAATCTGAGATTATTGTTCCAAACATAGTTTCATAGTCTAATTTCTCCTAATAGGAGAGTATTTTTGCATCTCTGAAGTCTGTATCAAAATATATAAAGCAGGTTTCCTAGAATATCAGAATAAGAGCTTAAGCTAGTGCTGAAAGGAGAGAGAAAATAATGAACTATCTCAAAAGAGGTATACTGAGCATAAAGATTTTCTCTTTTATAGTGGTGATAGGAAAAGACAAAAAGAAATTGAATAGTCTTATAATTTTTATAATTATTATTTTAAAATAGTTTTAAATGCAGTGGTACTTGTCAGTAAAGATTGTGGTTTACCTTTAGAATTTGAAAACGGTGATTTTTGACTCACCAAAAAGGTGTTTGATAGTATTACAGTCTTTGAGAGGACCTATATCTTAACACAGGATGAGAAATTGGAACTATTTTCTCTGAGGCATCCCTGTGTTAGGCAGGTGTGACTTCCCTGGAGTCTTTGTCATCCATTCTCAGTCCAACATTATCATAGATTTAAAAAAGACAGTAATATATACATTTTAGATATTTAAAAAGACCTTTATAAAGGTATATATATGTAAAACATATATAAAATATGTATATGGAGTATATATATATATATGTGTGTGTGTGTGTGTGTGTATATATATATATATATATTTCCCATTAAGGCAGAGCTGATTATTAAAGTAACAGAGGATTTTCAATAAACCACTGTTTTATATATTCTTCTCTTTACCTCTCTCAGTTTGCCAGATTTCTGTTTTATTTTTAAGAAAGATCTGAATGCAAAGAAGATAGTCAAGCCAATCTCTGTCTCTGTAAGAGATGTATGTAGGATGCAAAAAAAGACGGGATGATGATGAATAATTGGAGGTAGATGAGAACTGAAGCATGATCTTATGTCAGAGTCTATGAAGAGCAAAAGGCTTTCAGGCTTTCACTGAGCAGCAGCCTGCACTTACTGGAACAATATGTGTCTATCCACCATTGTGGAAGTAATGCCATACTTCACCTCTTTTGGGATGGGGAGGAATGAAGGAAAGGAAGCAAATATGTCACACCTCACATGAGTTTTGGAGCTAGGTATTATATAAATGATCAGATGTAAGCCTGTATTTGCTCAAACTCAAATCTTTCTTGGCCTATTTATATGATGTGGCTTTTATCTTTGGTATGATGATGTAGATCAAATCACTGTAATGTGACCATTTAAAAACAGACTGTATTTATACAAATTTGAAGGATTTTTACCAGAAAAGTATAATGAAAACAGACTTTTGTTATTGTCCCATAAGAATGGGGAAGTATTGTGATACTTTCTTAAAATTTTGGTTTACCAGGATTACTGGAGAAATTGATAGATAACCACTTGCACCCACAAGTCTTTGCAGATTGTACAATATGTCCCTGATTTAAAAAAGCAACCAGCATAGCAGTTTGCAAGGTAAATTTTTTTCTTATTCCAAAATAGTGTTCTCCCTCTACCTCTGCTGTAAACCTGTCTTTTGGTAGGCTGACAGTGGGTTTATTTGCTTTGGTTTGACACTGGGCAAGTTGGGTCCTTTTCGAATCAGACTGAATGAAGGTTTCCTTTGCAGCATGTGCTGTCTTAGCTCATCTACATAAATTTTTCAGATGGCTTTTCAATGCAAGACTATCTTTTCTTTTTGACCAAAGGCTTCTCCCTGCTTTTCAGCTGTAATATAATGTCCTTACCTACCTTGTAGTGTCTTAAAATTGAGTGCTAAAAATATAATGTGACTATTTGTTCTTTCAGTTGCATTTGCCCTAGTCTCACGTGCAGTTTAATTCAAGACCTTTTGTAATCTTGTGCTTTTAATCTTTGTAAGATTATCAAGGTATTTATCTTGTTTCTTTAAAAATCAGTTTCTAAGTGCTGTTAGGATACAGTATGTTGTATAATACTCTGTGAATCGACACATACAGGTGACCACCAAACCACAGCTGTCATGCAAAGAGTAAATTTATTTCATTACCTCGCCAGCAAGGCTGGGTGGCAGAGACACATGGAGACACAGGAGTCCCTTAGGCTTAGCTCATCCCAGCAGGCAGAGCCACACAGGGACACAGGCACCCTTAGACCTAGCTCATCCTAGTGGGCAGAGGGGCAGGGGAAGGTAGCAGCCTCACTACCAAAGCTCAGTATACCAAAGGGCTTTTCACATTTACAGTTTACCACAAGGCCATGCCTTTATGATCTGTCTCTCCCAGCAGAAGGCTCAAGCATGTCTGTGAGAGTGTGTTATCTCAACACAGAAATTCTTCTCAGAATACTTCTCAAAACAGGCAGAGGGTGAACAACACTAGGCATAAGAGATGAAGTTCTTCCACACTGGCATTCTTAGCAGTCCCAGCTGCAAGGTCACTTTTCAGCAAAACTGTTACAGCCTTGCTAAATCTTAAAGTTTGAACCCTTTTCTTCCAACAAATACATTATAGATTTTTTTGTGTGTGTGTTAGCTTATTTATTTACATACTCATGATAAGACCCTTTTAACATCTTCTAAGTTTGATGGTTGTGGTACATGAACAAGCCACATTTAAGACACTAGAGATGTTGAGAGGGGCAAGGATGCTATGAAAAACTGGTAAATATGCTCTTTGTTGTGTCAGTCTGGACTGTGTTTTTACATTTTTGTTTTCAAGGGCTTGATATTAATGACAACAGGCAAAACACACTAATAAATGTAGATGAAACAAGAAAAAATCCTTGTGAATATAAAATAATGTATTTAAATGTCCTTTCATTAGTGAGGTTGTAATTGAAACTTTAACAGATCATTTAACACTTACAGAGACTTGGTTTATTCTAAGTACTAATAATGTTAGTAATGTACAACCTTTTTTTTTTTTTTTGAAAAGAGCTCTGTAGAATCTTGAGTTCACTCTTCTTGGGCAGAGAAGTTCAAAGAGAAGAACAATTGATAATATGGGTCAAAGTCTAATAGGGACATCTGTAGTGGTGAATATAGAGAACTTAATTTCTTTTAGTCTGTTCTTTAAACTAGCATGGCTATGTATAATATACTAAGCAAAAATTCCTTTCAAATATTTAGTAGATACCGTCTTGTAAGAGTTATATATTCTTATAGTTGTTTAGGTTGCTCCTTTTCATGCAAGTAGTAAATATGAATAGGGAAATGGACTTTTTAATATTAACATGAGATAAAATTGACTGCATCTGATTTGAATAAAACGTTAAGCCTGTTTCATTTTCTACACAGCTGCCAAGTGTGTGTACATTGTGTAGTGCTGCCTCTGAAATAGTTGAAAATCTGATGGGAACACTTACAAAGACAAACCAGTAAAGGGCACCAGCTGCTGAAAAACACCTGCTGAGCCACTGTGGGAGTAGATGCATCTGCCTGTACCTAGAAGTAATCTAACTAAGTACCTGCTTTTACCTGTCAGGATTTTAATTTGTGTAAAGATTCATCCAGTGAAACTGGTTCTGAATACTTAAAGAAAGGGGAAAAAAAAGGGCTGGGGTTTTTATTTTGTGCAGAAGAGCACCACTTCTGAGCAACTTTCTCGTTCTTATAACTAGTTTATGTTTTTCTTTTAATAAAATACAAACCCAGATTTTGTAGAAGTCTCAGCTATGCTGTGTGTAGTGTGTTACTAAAGAATGCAGGCAGTCTGGAGGAGATTATGCTACCAAAGACCAGGTTTTCAGTTTTTGTTTGCTTAGTTTGAGTATCTCGGGGGCGTTGTAAGAGTGTATGTTTCCTTTTCCATTGTAGCATATTTGATTCACTGTTGATAGTAATGTACAAAAAAAAAAATTACAATCAGAAATAATTAGACAAATTTTCCAAATTTATCTAATTTCTAGCTTCTAAAGCTGTTGCACTTTTTGTCTTTTGGTACTTAAACTTTTATTGTTCTCACATCTTGGTGACCCTACCACACAAGTTCATCATCCCTCACCTACCTTTTATTTTCCTGTGGTAGAAAAACTTTGTGAATGCTGCTAGTTTAGCTGTGATTCATGAGAACAAAATAGATGTGTTCTTGTAGAAAAAAATTCCGACTATGCTTGCAGTCTTTTCTCATAAAATTTAGGAAAAAGTCATCTAATATCTGTATTGTAAAACAGGGCTGCCATCTTGGGTAGCAGAAGTGTGAAATTAGGTGAAATAGAGAAGAAAATTGAGGTGTAGAAAGATTATGACAGCAGTAGTTAATCCTCTGGGAATATTCTCCTGTTTGCCATTCTTTCATTTTTGATGAAAAATGTGTTAAAATTATTAACACTTGATGTGTTAAAATTATTACTAATTTCAGCTGTAATTACCTTCCAAAACATTCTGATAGTTTTTCTGGGTTTTGTTAGGTTTTGTAGGAAGAAGTGGTTTGTTGTGTTAAGGTAAGCTAAAGTAAATAGTCTGAAAACATTATCCTGAAGTGCCTTCTACAATAATAGATTAAATTTTCGCTTCTACATGAACAGGTAGAACTAGTGCCTTTGCATACATAAAATAGTACTGAATTAATTAGAGATCCTTTAAAAATAAAATACTGAAAGAGATCTGTGCTTCAAAACTATACAGTAATATGAAATGTTGTTACCCTGCACTTAAAAACAGGGTTCCTTGCTTTCAAGGAAAATAATATTTAGGCTCCAAACTGTGAAATTCAACTGACTGTAATTTGGGTGACTTTTGTGTATTAAATTTTGTAGAGTAAACCCAATGACCAGTAAAAATCCAGGAAGCATTTCAGGTAGACGTTGTCTTCCACAGTGCAGCTGCATGTGGCTCAAAAGAAATCCAGCTTTCTGGTTCACAGCATTCTTTTCCCCTTGTACTTAATCAGTGTAATATTTGAAATCTAATTATGTCTACCTGGTGACTTTGCAGCTGTTATGTGTTTTTTGACTTCATTAAATGATCATAATGAGTATTTAAATATTTAAATTGAGAAAGCAACTTCTTAAGTGTTAATTTTTCATTCTTTAGGGGGGTCACATATATGACATTGACATGAATAGTGACTTTAGTATAAAGCACATGCAGAAATCAGTAAAGTTTTTAATTAAAACAACTCAAAGTAGTTTTAGTCATTTTAGTAATTAAGACTGGAGAATGAATAATGTGCTTCTGCTGCATCCTGTTTAGGGAATAGCCACTTCTCAGTGGAATTTCATAGTACAAGTGTGGAAGAATGCAGTAGTCTGTTTTACTTTGATAGCATCCCTGAAGGCAGACTTTCATTCTTAGGAGTTTTTGGTTTTCATTTAAAGTGAAATACAGGATAGTATTTTAAATTCTAATTCAAATTGTACCAAAGACCAAAATTGGTTTTAATTTTTAAGAAGTGTAACCTCAAAGTGAGAATTTTCAAAGTTGAGTGAGGTATATGCTAGTTCTGAAATGCTGCAACATTTAAAAGGTTAACTCCTGTTCAAAATATTTTAGATGAGTTATAGTTTCTCTGATTTTAATGTTTGTCTTTAATTAGCACAACTTTCAGTATGCTCCTTAAGACATGAATCTTTTCTCTCAGATAAGAATGGGCTGTGTCTTTCAGTGATAGAAATGGGACTGAGATGGTTCATCAAGGGATTCACTTAGAAATCACCAAATAATTTTAAATGTTTTGCAAGATTTTGGGATAGAGGAGCTATATGACTAAGAGATTGACTTAATAACTGATAGGCTATTCAGCTCAGACTTACAGTTTCCATTAACCTCAAAATCACACAGTAGATGCTAATACAGTGAAACTAACTTTTTGAAGACTAGTTGTTTGAGTTGGCAGAACAACAAGGAGCAAAAAATAATGTAGTCTCTTAAAGTGGGAAACAGATTTTGTGTGTGTTTTGTATCTTTTTACAACAAAAGAATTTTTATGAATTTTAATTGGAAAATTCGAATTATCCTACCACTTAATTTTTCAGTTAGAATATTGGAACCAAACACATGAAATTAGAGTAAAGTTATTTTTAGGTTTTATATTAATAAATATGTATGCCTTATGTAATAATAGCTTGTTGGGAATTAATAAGGAGAAGGAAACTAAGAACTTTTCATTTGCAGTAAACAAAATATAGAGGAAGATGATTTTATTTAGTTGTTCATAGGAATTACTTATCATATAATATAATGAAGGAAAATTACTTGCAAATATTCCTTCTTCTCTCCTGTGTTCCCTGAATCTGAAAAGGATGGACATTTTTTCTCTGAGTCATCTGAGACAATGTTGGAGATAATTTTTTGTGTTCCTGGTTCTACTTCCACTTGCTTTTGACACCTGCGGACCTTTGTCCGTCTGGACCTCTAAGTTTGTCTTCCTACTGTGCATATTCCTTACATGGACACTTTTTGACATGTTGTTACATGTATCATCTGGGCTAAATAAAAATACCTCTCTCAAATTTGGCATCAATAGTTTGACTACATCAGAAAAAAAAAGACGATTGCATATTAGTAGCTACAGCAGCAAAACTATAGAGACAACTGAGAGGAGACCTCATCAATGTCCATAAGAATCTGAAGGGAGGGTGGGAAGAGGATGGAGCCAGGCTGATGTTGGTGGTGCCAATCAATAGGACAAGATGCAACAGGTAGAAATTGATGTACAAGTTCCACCTGAATATGAGGAAGAACTTCTGTACTGTGCTGGTGACTGAGCACTGGAACAGGTTGCCCAGAGAGGTTGCGTATTGTGTCTTGCTGGAAATATTTGAGAACCATCTGGACACAATCCTGTGCCGTGTGTTCTAGGATGACCCTGCTTGAGCAGGGAGGTTGGACCAGATCACCCATTGTGGTGCCTTCCAACCTGAAACATTCTGTGATTCTTTGAAAACAAAATATCTTGTCCAGGTGTAACCTACGGCACTTTACAAAGTATGTGTGAAAACTTTGTGAAATCTGTAGTGCTGTTTGCAAGGTAGGAACTACCTTCTTTATCAGCTTTTCAGTTTTTGTGAATCTGTAGTTTTCAGAGTATTAATTTTCCGTTAATCCTGATATTATTAATTCCTGAGAATTATTGAATGAGAATGCCCGGATGCAGTCATTCACAAAGTTTTGTTTCTATCCTGACAAATACCTCAGTCATTCACTTAAGTCTGTGTGGGATGGGAGGGTTAGGACTTTGATCCCTTTTGTCTGATATCTTGTCTCTTCCTCATTGTCGCTGTTTTTGAGGTTTGGCCAAAAACTATCTGCTATTCTCTGTCAGTATTCTCCATTTCCACTAAATTTTCCAATTATCTGTATAGGCTAGTTGGAGTAGCCACACCCTGTTTTAGATGAATGTATGCCCTCATCAACACAACTTCCTGTTTAGAATCTACTTCTTTTTATGTTAGAAGTGACATATTCTTTCAAAACTGCAACAAGAATATGGAAGAAAAAAAAATTAAATTTCTCTTGATATGATGAAGTTGGTTCAAAATTCTTCCAACTGGTTCATAAATGGTGATTCATACAAGCATTCAACTTCTAAAAAATAATTTTATGTAGTTTCGTATCATATCATAATGTCTTGGGAAAAGTTAGCTGAAACCATTTTATGTTGGTTAGAAAAAAGGACTTCAGTTTTTATGCTACATGTTAGTAGCCTAACATATTTTTTCACCAATGGCCAGAATGTATGTAGTTGCTTTCTCAATGTCCTCGTTATCTTTCCTTGGAATTTGTTGGGTTTCTCCCTTTGCCTTGCAGTGTCTATATTTTTGAACAACTAGGAAAGGTTTTGCTATATTAACTCTTTGATTTCAGTTGCTTTTGAGTCAGTGTGCATCTAACAGTGATTTTTTTTCCTCTTAGAGACGCATCGTGTTTTCCCAGGGGAATAAATTATGAGAGCAATATGCTATCAACAGAGCTAGAAGTCTCTTTTAGTTGTATTCAACTATAAGAAATTATGAGAGTGTTCTCTGAATTGGAAAAAATCCCAACAAAACCTGAAGAATAGACTGTGGCATATAAACATCATCAGTTTCCTCATTGCTCCATCTAGAAAAGTCAGGGAGATAGTGATAGTGGAGATGTCAATACATAGCAGGCCAGCACATGTAAAACGTTTTTTTAAACATTTGTTGATATGTAGATTTAAAATATTTCGTAGAATGTAGATTTAAAATATTTCGTAGAATGTAGATATAAAATATTTTTTAAAAATTTGTACAGTTTTTTGTATATCACTCTCCCATAATCTTAGCTTTGCACAGCATTAAGATATTTTTAAATTTTATGAGGAAGAAAACTATTTTTTGGTTACATTTAATATGGATGAAATGTGATCAAATTAAACCCAAATCCTTCTATCCTCGTAAGATTTTAACTTCTGAGGGTATTGGGAAATGCCACAACTGTTGCCAATTTTCCTTCAGCTGCATTAGTTCAAGGTAATTTTTGTGTGTAATTCACAAATGGCATCAGAAAGCTCTAAGAGGAGGCTGTGTTCTGATCTCAATTTCATTGCTGTAATCTGGAATAATTCTCTTGACATTGGATACTTTTGAGTTTACAGCAGTGTCACTGAAGTCAGAATTTCTCCTGTGTGTCTGTTTGGATGCCAAAATTTATGAACATTTGCTGTAGGAATAGTTGTTTTTGTGGAAAAATCTTTCTGAAACACTGTTATTCATTTCCTCAAATCAAATCACCAGAGGGTATAATCGCTCTGTTTGTAATCTTTTGTCATATTATAACTAGGTTGATGAACACAACACAGTTCTCCCAGTGAGTGGAGAGCTGTTTCCCCCAAGCTGTTTCAGTTTTTTAACTCAGAGCAGTGAAAGCCTTGTAGTGCTGTCCTGTCATTTCCTTCAAACCGATTTGGGTTATATACGTGCAGACATGTTTGGATTTAATCTATACATTCAACCCAAGGATATTCCTCAGTGTTGTCTTTTTAGTACAAGAGTAAGTGGTTGAATAATTCAGAAGTCTATAGAAAGCGTATGACTGCTGCTGTTGTTTGTATAGTGTCGTTCATCAAGAGAATAGTTTATATATAAAGTTCATGACAATGTAACTGTAGACTTAAAAGGATTTTTGTTGAAATTGCTTCAAGCATGTAAACTCTTAGCTGTCATCTATGAAGGTGACTATTTTCCCTAAGACCTCTTGATTTTGAATAGATCTTTCTTCTTTCTTCATGAGAGCAGAAGGTAGAACTGATGACGAACAAAACGAAAAAACAAAAAAACAACCAATCAAAAAAAAACTAAAACAAAAACCCAAACAAAACCATAAACACAAAACCAGGGATTAAGGCTTTTTATTCTTTGACCTTTTTTTGTTTTCACTGGCTCTTTTTTTCAAGGAAGGTCTATGTTTCTGTAGTTGATAAGAGACTTTTATGCTCCTGGACTTTGCTGCAATTTAGTTTTTACTGGAACTGTTCTGGACTTCTCTGGATGGAACCTGGATCTTCTTTAGTGAAAACTGTTTTCTTGAACAGCATTGATGGTTATGAGCTGTCCAGAATTTTGACATTTCTGAGGACTGAGTAATTCAATAAAAGTCTCGGTGTTTGGCAAACATGAAGTCTGAAAGGTCTGAAGAGGGAACGTTTAATCACGATTTAAAAGCAGCATTTCAAAAACAGCAAAGTCATAATAATTTTCATAGTTTTTGTGTTATAGTAATTTTTAGGAGAGGTGATCCTTTAATATGGATTAAATATTTTTTTTTTTTTCTCTCAGGATACTTTTTTACTCTAGTGAACTCTGTCAGAATCTAGGAGAATTTTGCAGTGTTTGTTTTGAATTTAATGACACGAATATAACTTGAAAGTATGCAAATTCCCCTAGTTTCTGATAGCTACTGCTGCTTAAATACCTACTGCATTAACCAGTGAATGTGGTGATAATTTTAAAACAAAAGGCTCTGTAGTTTTCTAAAAGATGATGTTTAATTCCAATTAAGAACATATTCAGAGAAGTCTTATATGGGCTATAATTGTCTGTCCTATAAGATATCAGAGTATAATTTTACCCTTACGGTTCATTATTTGTCAATTCTAGGAGTTCTTCTGACTTCTTAATCTCATTAAAGAACTGTAGCATCTTTTGTGTGAGGAGAGTGTGTGAGAGCTGGAGAAGAGGAGGCTCAGGGAGAATCTGACAAGTGTATATAAATACCTGATGTGAGAATGATAAACAAAGAGGGAGCCAGACTCTCATCAGTAGTACCCAGTGGCAGCACCAGAGGAAATGGGCACAAATTAAGGCGCATGAAATTTCATCTGGACACAGGAGAGTAACTTTTTACAGTGAGGTGGTCAAATATTGATATACCTTGCTGAGAAAGGTTGTGGAGTCTCCATCCTTGTTGATAGTTGAAACACAGCTGCATACATGTAAGTGATACTGCTTTGAACAGAGGGGCTGAACTGGATGATTTCTAAACTAAATGATTCTGTGATCTGTGGTTACTGCTAACAGTGACCTGAATAGCCCATACCATGCAAGAATTGCTTTCAGTTCTAGCCTAGTCACTTGTAGCAGGTAGGGTGTTGAAATAAGCTGCTGGTTCTCTGGTGCCTTTTGTTATTTGCATCTGTCTAACGTGTTTTACTCCAAGCCTCCTTTATAGCACATAACTCTTCAGGTACTACACTCTGGATGAGATATAATTTGTACTTACTTGGAGAAAGTGTAATGCTGACTATGGCCCAAAGCCAGTCGTAAGCTCTATTTGGTACGCTTGTATAATTTTCATATCTTTGTGTATGCTACTTGTTCCCACAAAAATTGTTCCCCTAAGTCCAATGAAATCTCACTGATATGATTTGGTGCTAAATGGAGCAGATCCAAACATCATGCAGTTTTTCTTCTGCGTGTTATGAGCCTTTGCTTAAAATGTATATGCGCACTTTGAAAGACAACATTTCAGTCTTTGGGGCAGGTAGGAAATTACATTCTCAAATAGTGCTCCTAAGATAATATAAAAATAATTTTACCTTTATGCTGTTTAGATAGGTGTACTTTTATTTATTTCTGTTCCTAAATCTCACGAGCTACCACTTTTTCATGGAAGTAGCAGAATATGAAAAGTATCATCAGGAGAGGGAAGCTGTGGAAGTCCCCAGGTATAACTTCTATTTTCTGAGTGTAACTTCAGTAACAAAATAGGATTTACACTGGCACAAAAGTGCTTTAAGTGTATAGATGCATAATTAGAAAGCAGAGGGGACTACTAAATGTTCATAATTTAGAAGGGTAGTGGGAATGTATGTATTAAAATGTGTGTGTGTATATACATACATATAAAAACATACATTTGTGTGTGTATTTGAGTATGTATGCATAGATATGTGTGTTAACCAACAGCATTCCAGAGGACAGAGAAGGGGGAAGATGACCTAGAAATTTTTTATCAGGACAAAGGACATCAGAGCTTCGCATCCTGTTTTTATGGAAAAAAGCATGGATTAGTCATACTATTACAAGTTAGGTTAGTTATCTTTTTAACTGAAAGTGTAGTAGAACAGCTGACTGAAGAATGGGATTTGTTGCACCTGAGATATATAAGGTACTTTGAATAAAATAGTTCTACAATAAAATTAAGCCGATGAGTAGAGAAAATGCTGGAAGCTCAACCTTGGCTTATGGATGCAACGGATTATCTCTAAGATAAATCTTATTACTTTGTTATAATGTGACAGAAGATGTCATCATTATAGAACATTTCTACAAGGTCTTGGTAATGATTTGCATGACTAAAGCTCTGTCTGAAGTGCTGATGGTCTGTGCTATTTAGAGCAGACACTGCCACTACTGTGTTGCTAAAGCAGTTGTGTTTCTGAGCTGTAGCTTGCCTGCAGACTGAACCGTATGGACTCAGTCATGAATATTACTGTAATGACTTAAACAAACTTGTCCTATTTTTAAATTGCTGTTAGAGCACGAACACACAAATATCTTTGTGATGAAATTTCTGATTTAGAATATCTTGATTAGGTGTAATTTCATTTATTCAGAAATGCATTAATTGTAACAATTAATTCCATGGGAAAGAATTGGAAAGCTTACTGAAGTAAAATCAGGGGGTTTATTCATTCATATCACAGCTGCCTTGAGTATCATCTGGTTTGTGGAAAGGGTTGCTTCTTGGTGGCTTTTCACATTGATTCATGCTTGTGTAAAAATGGCATCATCTTAGGCTTGAAATCATGTTAGTTGAGAGTAACACTCAGATTGTATTCTGCTCAAACTTCCTATGGTTTGTGTTGAATTCTAGCGATAAATCAGCTGTGGAATAGAAAATTTAAAAATGTTGCATCTCATTCATCTTTAGTAAAAAACACATTCTGCCATCCAGTGGCTACCAGTCCTTTAAGCAAGAAGGGATTTCACTGGTTTATCTGAAAAAGAATTGGTTTGTAGAAGCCTTGGCTGATGTTTATGTGCCAGAGGGAAAAAAATTGTTTTCCATTTTAGATCGTTTGTGCAAATGACAATTTAAAAAACCAAATCTTCTAGTGCCTTTGTCAAACTGTGGACTTCTGTGCATACTTTTGCATTTCTGTATGCTGCCTTACTGTTTTATAAGGGCAAAACTACTGGTTTTTTATTATGCACTTGTACTTACTGTTTGGAATAAAATGGAATTTAGAGGAAAGATAATGTTTTTTCAATTAATGAGGAGTTACTTTGAAAATGTCTGAGGACATTTTTTTCCTCTGGAGTTACTTTCTCTTGTAGCTTTTTTAATCCTTATAATATTTCTGCAGAATCAGCTTTCAAAGAATATTATTCTTTGACTGTATTGTGATTCTGAATGTTGTATATTGATTTGTTAGTACCGGCTTGAAAATTAATTTCAAGTGCATTGGATGAAAATTAATTTCAAATGCATTGAATGAAAAACTTAAGTTCTGGTTCAGAGTACCATTATTTGAAAAAAAAGTACTTCTAGTTCTTAACCAGGCTTTTATGGGTTTGGGATTTTTTGGGGGTTTTTGTTCAGTTTTTTGGTTTGTGGGGGTTTTTTGTTTGTTTTTTGAGGGTTTTTTTCTTTTCTTTTTTTTGGGGGGGTTTTTTTGTGTTAATCTTTATTCTGCTCTTAATACTCCTGTTTCAATAGGCTTAGCATCTTTCAAGAAAACAAGCTGAAGTTAATTTTCTAACTTACTACACAGCTTCCTCTCTTTTTTCTGGAGCATCTGGTTTTTTATTGCTACTTACCAAGTCAGTCTTAATCCATGGTGTTACTATTTTCCAATAGGAAAAGAGACAGTAAATTATTTTTATTTTTCTAAATATGTATTTATTTTTTATTACAATTGCATGTCCTAGGGCAATAGTATATGCAATTTCTGCCAAATGTAAAGGAAAAAGATTTTTACATTGCATACTTTAAGAGAACCTGGAGCAGCATATTCTTACAGGCAGTAGTTTAAGACAACTTAAGATATTAACAATTAACAACTGAAGATATTAACAATCACACAGCTCTAAGGTGACATGTATGTGTAAAACCATACATATTCAACTGTGTGACTGTGAAAAATGCCTGTCATCCATTTCTGAAGATACTTAGGCTGGGCTTCATTTAGACAGCAATGCTTCTGCTTTTGTTTAAAAACTGCTTCTTTAAATAATATACATTTTGTTTAATGTGGTGTTTTATTAGTTCAATTCTGTAATCACCAATTGTATTTGTGAGTTTCTCTCTGTAGATCCTTTGTTATAAATGCTGTAAATGGTGTTTATCAGTGTGAACTTTATGTGGTGTTTATAATAGCTTCTAAAAGCAACTTGATGGAATGGGTGGGGAAAGGAAAAATATAACCAATTGCAAAGACCTGTCAAGAAATCTCAAAATTAAGTAATAGGCAAATTACAAACCTAAAATGACTAAGAAGGCCATACAAATAGCTGATTGAACCCTGATAGCACCAACGTATTCAACAGTCTCCAGGAAAACATTAATACTTTATAAGAGTCTCATTCATGAAGATGAAATTAATTTTGAAGACGACACACAAAGTACACATTATGTATACAAAACTTGGTGCAAAACAAATAAGCTTTCCTCCTGCAGTGTTACAAGCACAGTAAACTGTGCAACAATGGTGACAGTGAAAACGATTGTAGTCCTGAAATTCAGTCACTAAAAAAATTGAAGAAACTTGATTGCAAGTGCCTGAATTACTTGCATTAGATTCTTCTTTTTTCTTCACCAAAGACAATGGTTTAAAATAGATATTTGGATATAACTGAGATTTGTCAATCCTACAAATACAAATGCGCTTCATGATTTGAATAGTACTTGCTTTTTCAGTGTGGCATAGGATGTTTTCAACCCAAAAGCTTTTCTAAGACAAAGGTACTGTTAAATTGAAAAGGGCATTATTCAAAAAGAAGTAGTGTGTTGATTGCATAGTATTTTCATTGACTTCTATGTCAATGAATGTTGTTTTTTCATGCAAAGTCATCTAAAATAAAATCACAGTTGGCTAGTCATTAAGTACATCATTCCTATAGATTTAAAAGTAGAGGATTTTCATTTATTGTGAAAATGATCTGTTAATCTAAATTTGTAATTTGTGTCATAGCCCCTCACATGAGGCTACTACAAGGAAGCTGCAGCACAATGACAGACTTAGTGTTGTTTATTGCAAAATTAAGTGAAGTATTTGGTGTAAATAGCTGATGAAGCCCTCATTCCTAGGCTTGCATTACTTGACGTAGTAATAAATTGAGTCCTGCTCAAATAGTTTGCTTAGTATTGGAAAGAATTGGAAAGAATATTTGGTATTGGAGAGGTTTTTACCATAGAAAATCACTGTAAATTAATTAAAGCACCCAGAATAATGGAAAAGGAGATCTTCAGAAGATGCCTTGAGGCCTGTTCTTTACCGTACTTTTGTTGTTTCCTACAAGTACAGTAAAAATTGTAATCTTCAAATATATCAGTAAGATACTTTTCATTCTTTGTAGTAGAAGCAGTGCAGGTAATTAAATCTGTAGAAAGAAAATAATTATGTGTTCTGGAGTCTATTTTAAACATCTGTGAAAAGTAACTAAGAAAAAGTAAGTATTAGAAAATTAATTTTATATTTTAAGGGTTTCTTCTTCAGCTGCAAGGGTTTTATAATCTTCAGATACAGAAATTGCCACTATCTATGTACAGTGGTTCTTTCCTGGTGAAAATATCATTTTTCAGAGAGACTAAGAAGAGCAAAGTATTACTTTAATTGATTATTTGTACTTTATAAGATTTAAACATGCATTAAACTGTAGTAGGCATAATTTCCTGTATTAACTATATTTTTTTGTAAAAAACAGGCTCCAAGTTTGTTTGGAAGTACACATAAAGTTTTATGTTCCTTTTGATGTCTGCAGCTTGTTGTAAATATTGTTGGAGAAAGTTCTGAACGTGAACAATTGCAAGATGGAGATGTCCGCAGAAGCAAGAGAAAGTTTTGACGAAATTTGTGTGTCTATGTTTGCAACGTTGAACTTTATTGAGTTCCGTTGTATTGCTGCCTCATCTTCCAATAGAGTAGTCCTCTTTTCTCATCTTAGATTTTGAGATGTATATTGTTCTTTTCTTATTAAAGTTGTTTTACTGATGTTTAATTACGAATAGGTCAATATTTTACTGCATATTAGTTTTGGTTACACTCTTGAGTAAAAAAAAATTAAGTGGTGAGATAGTGTGAGGCTAAAGATTTTTATTAATTTTAGCAGATGTTATCCTGCTATAATTTGTTTGTTTTATTGATTCACTGTTTGAGGGTTGGGTAGAAGTTGTAGCCTCAGAATAAAAAAAAACTTGGAATAATAAATATATTATGACAGGTATCCGAGTGTTTGTTTCCATGTGTTATTTTTCTTAAAATTAATATATGTATAGATACACGCACACACACACACACACACACACACACACACACAAACATCTACAAACAAACCAAGATATGTTTGTTGTTTGTTTTAACAGATTGGACAGCTTGCATTTAAAGGCATGAAAAGACTAAACCGAATCCAGTCTATAGTTTTCGAGACTGCCTACAACACAAACGAGAACATGCTGATCTGTGCCCCCACTGGAGCTGGGAAGACTAACATTGCCATGCTGACAATCCTTCATGAAATTCGCCAGCATGTCCAGCATGGTGTTATCAAAAAGGATGAGTTTAAGGTAGGAGTTTAATGAACCAAATAACAGCTTTTTAACTTGTGAGGTAAAATCTGTTATATGTTTTACATGGAATATGAAATCAGGAAATTCTCAAGGATATTAGACTTTTCTAAGTTAAAGATAAGGCTAGTTTTGATTTACTTCATTATTATTAAAGCTATTCTTACTTGTGTTCTAAAAATCTTATTATGTGAATGAAAAGCTATGAAAATGCATTTAGCTTTCATGCAGAACCAATTTTCAAAGGGATGAGGCTGTATAAACAAAATCCATTGTCCTTTAAACAGCTGCACACTTATCCAACAAAGATAACTACTTTTCATATATCACTATTAAGATTTTTCACTGTAAGCGCCTGGCATCATATTTCACAATAAATTGTGATTTGTAATGGTTGCCATGAAACAAACGACGTTGTGGGGTTTGCTCATTTATCAAGTCAGTGTTGTTTTGGTGCAGATTGTGTATGTTGCTCCTATGAAGGCTTTGGCAGCCGAAATGACAAATTACTTCAGCAAGCGTCTGGAATCACTCGGCATTACTGTGAAAGAGTTGACTGGTGATATGCAACTGTCAAAAGGAGAAATTCTACGAACACAGGTATGCCTAATTTTTTAAAACACTCTTCTGTGTGTGTAGTCATACCTCTTCATAGGTACATTGCTCTGCAAACTCCTTGTAACAGTATTGGTGAAGCAGCTGAAACATTATTGCTACATCTGTAATTACAGTGATTATGTACACTGACATAAGTTCAGAATTCTTCAATAATAGCCATCTTTGAAAAGCTGAAAGTTTGGTCTGCATATGGTAAGTTCCAAATAAATCCAAAATGCTGTAACAACATTGTTGCAAATATGTCAAAATAATACTTGCCTTCTTCTTTATTAAAAAAACCACAAAAACTGTAGGTTCCTGTAAATGGCTGATCTTACTTTTCCTCATTTGTCCTTAAAAAGTGTAAGGCATCACTAGGCTAAACATTTGAACATTCATAGAACATTAATAAAATTTGTGGGTTCAGCCTCTTAAATAGGATTGCATAAATGGAGATTATTTTGTTTTAGCAGACACTTTTTGTCATATTTATTTCAGGCAAATGCTGTTTGTGTCAGTGAAATACCATTTTTTCCAAAATCTTAAGATAATTTTATACCTGTTCTTGCATACGGTTCCATGTGATTACCCTTGCCCCTTCTGCCTGGTCCAAGAAACAGAAAACAGACCTGGTTGTATTATCAATATGAACGTTTATAAATGTAACTTGTAGTAATTGTTGATTTAGATGAGTGATATTTTGGCAGTCTTAACTTTGAGGTATTTAACATTTTTATGGTGAGTGGAGAGAAAACGCTTCACATGACAAGAAAATATGTTAGTATGTAATTAATAATTAGGAGGACCACTGCAGTGGTAATCCAGTATGAAGTTGTGAATAGCAATTAGAAGATGTATATGCATGCATATTGATACATACAGTCACAATGCTATGGTAGCCAATAAATAGCAGACCAATATCAATGAGTGACAGTAAAATCACTTTGCAACACTATCTACCTAAAATCTGAGTTTACAAAATAAAAAACTTTTTGGTAGGAACTTTTAGGAATTGAAATTATTTACACACACCAAATTACCATTTTAAATTGCTTCCTGCTTTCACAGTACTTTTCAGCTTAGGCACATAATCAAGTAGATCATGGTTTTAATAGAGAGAGATAATGTGTAATCACTGCTGAAACTGAAAGTGACAGTAGAGAAGCCTGCTCTGAATGTAAGGACAAAGCAGGATGAACAGAATGAATGTAGAATGGAAAAGTGCTATTTACTCTTGCTCTTCTAGTTAGCAATATAATTCCTAAAATCTCACCTCATTATTAGTACTCTGCTTACATCCAATAAAAAAGTAAGGAAACAAAAGAAACAAAAAATATTTCAGGCTTTATTAAAAAATGTGTATGGGAAGTAGTTTACAAAGCTGAAATTTAATTACTGTAGTAATGGGAACTTATTAATACACAGAGAGTATTAATTTAGAGGAACATAGTAACTTGAATGTAGGAAGGCTATCTGCTTCATCATGCTCTTTTATTTCAGTCCAAAATTCCACTACTAGCATAGTTCTTCAGTTTTTTGTGGGGAAGAGGCTAAAGAAGATTGAGGTATAAAAATCAAGTAGAAATAAAAAAGGGAGGATGTGGGTAAAAACTTTTTTTTTTCATTTTTTACCTGCCATGGACTCATCTCGTTGCTTTGAAATCAGCTTTTTTTTGTCTGAAACGTACCTTCAAGGGATTTCTACAGTTTGCTAGGTATGTCATAGGAAAACACTAATGTGAAGTATAATTGTAGTTTATAAACCTTTGGGGAGAGTGGAGGTAGAAGAAAAATGGTCTCCAGAAGAGGAAAAATTTGCAAGCCATTATATTTGTGAGTCAAAATTCAGTTCCTATGTTTTCAGAGAAACTATAGTTAAAGTGTAGATTAATTTCAGTTTTGCTTTTGCTCAGTTTTGTGTCTTTGCTCTTCAAAACATTGGGAAGGTTAAAAGGAAAAAATACAAAGGCCAAAAATTCTGGGACAGTGAAATAACTTTTTGTTTTCTCTTGTTTGTCATAGCTAGTCAGTCTTACCATTAATCAGAATTGTAGAAGGTGAGGATGAGAGATGATGCCAATCCAAGAGTTACCAGTGTAGTTGCTGCTACTCTTGCAGATTCCAGAGCCCAGCACTGTGCAATGTTTTATTGCTGCATAACAAAGTGCACAGCAATGTGTAGTCTTATTATAAAGTGAGGAAAGACCACTTGCTTGTGCTGGATCTTGCTTATTTTTCTGTACATATATTGTTTTCTATGAAAACTCGTGAGCTTTCTTTGCTCAACTAGGCACTTTAAAACCATTTCATCCAAGCAGGTTTCTTTCACTGTTTTTTACCCTATATTAAATTGATCTTGCTTCAAAACTTCATTCTACTTGTCAGCCTCTCTAATGCGTACATTTCTCAGACAGGAATGCTCTGATAGGTGTTGCTGCTTTATTTATAGTTTCAGGTTTGCTTTGCCAGTCATTGCTCTGTTTTCTAGCCTTCAGTGGTGTAAGTAATGAAGTACCTTTGTTTAACAGAAAAGCAGTTTTTCCTGTAGGAATTAATGCTACAGCAGGTAGATGCATGCACACAATTTATACACACAGGGACAATATATATCATATGGAGAATAAAAGGTAGAGAGTAGGAACACCAACCGAAGTAGATGCTGGTATTTCAGGTTGGATCACTGTCTCAAAACATCTCAGCTGGTACTTCTAGGCAACTGAAGGCCTGATATATACCTCCTGTGACAGTTGTCTTCTGCCTGTTTTCTGAGCAGTTGCATTTTCACCATCTTTATTTTTGTTCTCAGGTGAATGAAATCAGTCACAATGTGAAAGATGTAAAAATAAGGTGATTGTCAGGTATTAGTTAAAAGCAGCGCTTCAGTGACAATCCTGATAATTTTCTGCTTCCTTTCCATCCTGCTTGCTTCATCCTTCATACTTTGCCTGTGTATATTTAAGGATGTGTATTTTGTAACTTATTACACGTAGCTGTTGTGCTTATCCTAATGAGGAAAAATTTCTTTAACTTGACAAATTGGTAACTGTCTCCCTTCTCAGGAATGCACCCTTAATGTAGAGTGGGAGCTACCTCTATTACTTTTTCTACAAATAGTTTTAAAGGATATAAACGCTAGCCAAAGAGAGGTAACAAGGAATTTAAATTTTCATTCCCTTTATGGTGGAATAAAATCTTGTAAATATTTTTGAAAGATATTCCAACTAGAAAGGTCTATATAGCACATTGTCTCAGCAATAACTCTCTCTGTGCTTTCCATGCTGTCATTTATACTCATCCAGAAGTTAGCCGTGTTTCTTGCTACTCCATACTTTTATGGTATTATACATAATAAGATTTTGCTTCCATATTATTATTGAATATTCATTGGCATTACTATGGTTCCAACACACTTCATAAGCTTTTAAAAAAAGTTATTTCTGATTTTACCAATAATGAAATTGCCTTAAAAAGAAAAATGAAAATAGTTTTTATTGACTCTTCAGTCAATCTTCTACCTGCTCCCCACATCTTATGCAGTGAAAGCCACAGTTACAAGTTTAACATGTGGGATGTGGTTTAAACTCAGAAAATTTCCCTTCACAGAGTCATAGAAACACAGAATGGTTTTGGTTGAAATGGTCATTACAAATTATCTAGTTCCATCGCCCCTGCCATGGACAGGGGTGCCACTAATTAGATCAGGTGGCTCAGGTCCCCATCCACCCTGGCTTTGCACACTTCCAGGGGTGGGGCATCTAATCTAAACCTGCCCTCTTTCAGTTTAAAACCGTTGGCCCTTGTCCTGACACTACCTGCCCATGTAAAAAGTCCCTCTTACTCCTTTATATTAGCCCCGTTAAGGTACTCACAGTGAGGTCTCCCTGACGCCTCCTCTTCAGACTGAACAACCTCAGCCCTCTCAGCCTTTCTTCACAGGAGAGGTGCTCCAGCCCTCTGTTCATCTTCGTGGCTCTCCTCTGGACTTTCTCTAACAGGTCCACATCTTCCTTGTGCTCATGTTTTTATGAAAAGGAGTATGTGCAAGTGTTTCTAACCATGTTGCTTTAATGTTTCAGACAGAGTAGATCCAGGGTCTATTACTAAATAATTTGTGTGTAAATAAGTGCTTCACTATACTTGGGAGCACGAGAAAATAAGCTTGTTACAAAATAAATAACCCTAACTATTGTACTGGTTCTTTATAAGAGAGTTTATCTTACTTTGTTTTTTCATCGTCTAAGTAAAGATAGATTAGCTTTTCACTTTCTTTTCCTCGTTAAAAACAATTCAAGGAAGTTTATTTTTCTACAGTTGATATTTTTCTTGTTGACTGCAGTCTAAGCATGTTTGTATACTGACCTACTATGATCTAAGCATGTTCATATATTGTTGCCTTATACTTAAATATCACTTAATCCACAATGATATTAAGCATACTTCAGCCATACCCTATTGTTTGGTAGGTTAGTATTGGTATGTTCTTGTTTAAATGGAAAGTATTTATAAGTAATAACTTGTGGTTTTTGTTGAGTAGCATTCAGGATAACACGAAGTGTTTTGCTGGAAGGCAATGGATTATTTGGGTGATTGTCTTCATGGACTTCCTTGAGTATGCACATATAGCACTACTCAGTCTTTGCTTTAAACAGTCTAGAAAATGATAATACAAAACTTCCAAATAATTGTGGGCTTTCAGTTGTCTTTGACCTTGAGTTTGCAGCAATTATAATGTAGTTATAGTTATCTTTTGAAAGTTTGTAGAATACAGCTGGAATTGGAGCAGTATAGATTTATAAGGTAATCACCAAGTCTGAAAGCAGTGCCTTGCCCTGGGCACAGTGTATTGTAAGCTGGTGGATGAGTGGCATCATGCCTTAACTTGTGCAAAACAGTGTAGCCTCTACAGAGTGCAGAAATGCCTCCTGGCCTTAACACAAAGTTAGTGGGCATCAAAAAATATGTAGAAGATAGTTTCTTTTTAATGTTTTATGCATACATAGCATGAAACAAAATTAAGATCCTTGGTATAACGTAGTAAAAGCTTATCAAAGTTTTCTTCCACCTTTATAAACTGTTAAATATATTTTATTTTCTTTTTAACAAAGTTATTTTGCTGTTTTAATGCATCTTCAGTTAGTGTGAATATTTCTCACCCTTAAACTAGTACCTCAGCAGTTTTGTATTAGATGTGTTTTGGTATAATCATTATCGACAACCTGCATTCTAATTCAAATAAGTGCATTTAATGAGACTGACATTTTGAAGTTGAAATAAGTTTTCTGTAATGTTTTTGCTTTATTTTGTGCCTCAGACCTGCAGTTGTATTGGTCCTGCAGACGTTTATTGGTCTTAGATCTCTTCTTTTGCTTTGAGGACTGCCAGATTGTCATGAGCCATGCTTGCTACAGATATGTGTTAGTGTTAAGGCCAGATTACAAGTGCTGTCTGTGTTGCTAAAATTATGTAGTAGTTGGAAACAAATCTGGTCAAATTTTGAAAGCAGGCTAATTCCCCTACCTATAAACCTCTACAGATCTCTGTTCCTTCATTTTCATATTGTTGGAGTTAAAGGGATTCAGACAGCATGAAAAGGAAATTTACTGTCTTTTAAATAAATATAATGAGAAAGTGAATCAAACTATAATTGTGTCAATAGTCCTGACTCTGCCACTTCTGAATATTTTTTTAACTCTTTAGGAATATAGATTTATTTTTTTTTAAGAAAAGCATTTCTATTTTTGATATGGTTCTTCTTGATCAAAAAATTAATTATACAGAAAGCAAGGTTGTTCATTTAAAGCATATTATTGGATTTTCTGTAATGTTTACCTAGTACTCAAGTACTTCAAGGCCCACAGAAAGAGTTATATGCATCTACTGAACTGCAAGACTGTCCCTATCAACATGGGCCTGAAAAACGTTGCAGAAACAGACATTTCCAAAACTGTTAGGTTCCTGCAGGTCTGCACATATCTCTGTCTTTTTTCTGTCATGGATTTGATAAAAATTAATCTCAAGTCTGATTAAAGAAAGAGGTATCAGAAGCTTAGTATCTGACCTTAGTCTGCTTTCAACCTAATGTGCTTCTAAAACATTCCTCCTTAATGAAGGCAGAAGTGGGAAACCTATAGTAGCAGTCATCCATAAAAAAACCACAAAACCCTAAAAAAAAACCCAAAAAACTCCTTCATTCTTTATGAACTCTAAAAAATTCCATGATGTTCAAGTAAATAGAATTCAAAGCTTACATTTTTTTGCTGTCATGTCTGGGTAGTGAAGAAAGTTCTGCAGAACCTGACTTGCACTGTCATTGAGAAAATGGACAGCTGGCTGTCATATGTTTCTCTGCCCATTAACCTGTATAAACTAAAATCACATTGCTTTCAGAGTTGATTCTTAACATTGTGCATTGTTTATATGAAAATTATCTTCGTATTTTGCTAAGAAACCGTCCTTCAAAGCTTTAGGTTTTAGAAGTCATACCACTTTAATTTGTCATATTGAGCAGTTTAAACATGTGAATGATTTCCAGGCACCCAGGTCAGCGCAGAAGAAGGGGAGGAGGTGCTCAAGGCACCGGAGCAGAGATTCCCTCACAGCTCGTTGAGGAGGCCATGGTGGAGCTGATGTCCACACTGGAGCTCCTGGTGGACCCCACACTTCATCAGGTCGATGGGTGCAGTAAAGGAAAAGGTGGCCCATGGAGAGCTCATGCAGGAACAGGCTCCGGGTAGGAATTGTGCCCATGGAAAGGACCCATGTTGGAGCAGTTCGTGCAGGTGTATCCTGTGGTAGGCATCCACATTGGAGTGGGGAAGAAGTGTGAGCAAAGAATGTTTGAGATGAAGTTATGGACTGACCATAACCCCCATCCCTGAGATGTAGAGAATTTGAGAACAAAGAAGTGAAGTTGAGCCTGTGAAGAAGGGGACTAACAGGAAGACATTTTTAGATTTTGTCTTTGTCTCCTCACTATTGTATCCTACTTTTAATTTGCAATAATTTTCTACAAGTCAAGTCTGTTTTACCCATGACAATAATTGGTGCTTGACACTCCCCCCCCCGCCCCCCCCAAACTTTTATCTTGACTCCCTCTGTCCAAGAAAGAAAGGGAAGGGAGAGAGTGGTTGGTTGGGCATGTCAGACGCCTGTTGACCTACCACAGTTAGTTTTAGCTTAGTTAGTTTTAGTTTGTTGGTTTTTTTTTAATAAAGTTACTGCTTTCATTGACATTTTACTTTTGGTATTTAAAATCCAAGAGAATTTTGCTTAGTTTATTGCAAATTTTATTAGCTGGTTATTTTTCTATTTAACTTTACCCAGCTGTTTATACTTGAAATAAGAGTAGTTTAGGAAAAAAAGGCAATTCTTATTGAAGAGCGTGAGTAATACAACAGTATTGATGGTGTCTTTGTAAACAGTAGTGTTGTAAATGAAAAGAGAATTTGTGTAAGCTGCATTTGCATTGGAAAATACGTTTGTCTGATTACTGAAAATAATGCTTTTCCTGACGAGAGGAAATAGCCTGAAGGATCGAATGTATTTTGACATCTCAAAGATTAGCTGATTAATTGTACTTGTGATGGCAAGACAGAAGTGAGAAGTGAAGCAGAGACCACAAACGCATCAGAGCTGAATAGGGCAAGTAGTTCTGAGAACGACAAATGGCATCAGGACCTCTGAGTAATATGGATGATCACTCTGATAGATTCTGTCAGCCAATAGACTCTGATATTAAGTCATGAAGGCTTTATTCCCCATTGGAATCTGATACTAATAAAATGGAATAATGCTTTTTTCTCAAGTTCTTAACTGCAATATAAAACTAATCAAGTCCAAAACTATTTGAAGCAAAAGAGGGCTGTAAAGTTGAGGTGCCTGCTGTTTCATCTACATCTTTATTTTTCTCATACATTGTTTCTCATTTCCTGCACTTTAATAGGGTATAGAGATGCTTCTAAGTAAAAGCAAATAGTGAGGTTGATTCCTGCTACTTTTCCTGTGAACATTTTATTAAAATTTAGAGCATTATATTATATGATATTCTGCTGTGTATGCGCTTCTCACTTCATGGATATAGAAAGCCCACAATTAGAGGCTGAAAATATATATATATAGTGACTTTACTCATTCATATAGTGAGTACATGAGATAGTGATTCCTTACAGTAATAAAGATGTCATCTTGACATGCATATCACCACACTCATACAAAAATGTTTCAATTTGTGACCAAGAATTATGAATGTTTTTAATTCATAATATCAACAGCTCTTCTCCCTTAATAGTAATTCACAGGCTATTGTATTGTACTGCATTTTAACAGAAATCAGCTGTAGAACACCTTTTTTTAAAAAGGTTGGTATTGTCAATTGTATCCCATTTGTATTACCACAGCATTTTGTGAAAATTATATGAAGAACTTACACTGAAAAATTGCATAGACTGTACAATCTAAAGTGCCTTTGAAGCAAGATAGTACTATTTTATTTTCGTGTCTCTTGGTGCTTTGTCCCTATCTAATTTCCCTTTTTCTTATCCAGTATATTTTGTCCATCCCTGTAAGCACTTACGCTGATGTTAGTCTTCTCTAAGTGGCCTTCATCTCCTGTTGCATGCCATTGGTTTTTTACTTGCACTTGTTGCAAATACATGTATTACTGCTGACTTTAGATGCCAGTCTGTTTCCTTCTGGGAACAAAATGGTGCTTCGGATGTGTTAGATGCAATAAAATCTACAAATCTCTTTTGGTACGAGGAGTTAAACTTTCATGAAGTGGTCTTCAGAAGTGATTCAGAGATTATAAAGCTCACAGATACTGAAAAACCCTCTGCTTTTCAAGTTGTTCCTTTCAAAAACAGTGTTGAACCTGGTTAATATTCCCTCTTCCAGTATGCCTAGAATGTAAAGTAGTACTGGATTCTATGCACAACCGTGGTTTCAATAGCAGAATATCCTCTTTTGATCAACGTTTGGACTGGGACAGGAAGATATTGAAATCTAATTTAAAAAAAAAAAAAAGAAAGAAGAAGGTACTTGCCTCTCTTTTGAGAGAACTTCCTGAATATTCCTTAGTACAACCTTGCTGAAAGAAAACTTCCTTTCTTCTGAATTTTCAGAGTTATGCACAATCTAAAAAAAGTCTTTCTTTTCTAAATGAGGTTAAGCCTTACCTTTCAAATGAGAGAAATATACTGAAATATTTAGAACAGAAGTCCTTGCTAAAGTGGAGTTCTGAGTCAAGAAGGATCAAAATCTTTGTTATACAGTAGGGTTTCTGTGTCCCAAGGTCACCTTTAATTCACACTGTTATTTCTGTATGTATTTCCTTTGTTTCAGAAGTCCTCATAGTGTGCAAAATAAAATTTTGCTACCTGCTTCATTAATCATGCTATCTTCAGGGAAAATGGTTTTTAAAAAATCCACTATCCAGGATCTCTTGGAGGCAATGAGTCTTGATGGCACACCACAGACTGTTGTTTTTTTTTTTTCTGTCTTTTAAATTTTTTTTTCTGTAAATGTTAATTGTATTTCTTAATTAGTGTTTAGTTCTGAAAGCAGGATCATTAAAATAAAGTCAGAAGGGATGTGTGTACATCTGCAAGATTTGAAATGCTGTGGGGTGTTTTAAAGTTCTGATCTTGGCAGTCTTTTCACCAGTAAGCAGTGTACACTCCCAGCTAATAGCAGTCACACTCAAGTTTGAGACCAGTAACACTCAAGTCCTCAGCTGGGCTATATCCATTCTCTTCAGCTTTTGGAGGGAGAAAGTGGAATCCTGAAAGTGTTTCAATGGATAAACAGAAGGAAGAAAAGCTGAGGTAACTTTCTTCAGAGTTACAAAATAGGGAGTAACAAAAGGGAAATTGAGACATAACCTGGATTAGATGAATCTGCACTGACTACAATCCGAAACTGGAGAAAATACTTATACTTGAAAGCCTGCTTCCTTTCAGGTTGGGCTCATTTCTATAATGCTGATATGCTCATCTAGTTCACCTCGGGAACAAGTTTTCAGTTTTTTAGCACTGTAGTGCTATTTCCTGACCCTTTAAAGACAAGGAAGGAATTTTTCTGTGGGTGCCATTTTTCTGAAGCCTATGGTTTTCCCAGTTTTCTTACTTCCTTACACCAATTGGGGAAATAGTAAAGCAGATGGAAACAACTGATGTTAAACAGCAGAGAGGTAACTTTGGGCCTGTGATGTTAATTCTTCGACTGAACTCTTTAACCCTCGGAAATAAAGGCAATAAACTCTGTGACATTGTGTGTAGGATTCTTGTTTGTCTCTGATGATGAAAACTATTAAGCAAGAAATGAAGTTTGACTTGTCTAAGAGATTTCTGGATATTTTTCCAGTGGGTTCAGTTAATAAGCTTGTTGCTTAGTTGAAACGTCTGCATTGTGTCTGTTGTTCTAGTTGCTGGAACAACTACGTTACTTTTTCAGGCTGATGTTATCATTCTATGCTTTCAGCATTGTACTTCCCCTTTTTTTTGGCATCAGTCTTCCAATACCCTAGCGAAATTGTTGGAAGCCCTTCTGATTTATGACTCTTCCATTAATACATGTACCTATGACAGCTAAGATTTTGTCAGTGGGGCAAAGTAGTTATACATCATCAAACAGTAGCAGTTTGAATAAAAATAAGTAGTCCTTTATAAGGAACTGAAGGTGCTGTCTGTGACCTAAATTAGTTTCTACATTTATAACAGATTTTACTAAGATCAGTCTTCCATGCTTCAGAAATTAGAATCACTACTCTTTAGACATTCATTTACATTTTCTTTGAAATAATTTACTTTTGAAACGACAGATACAGTTATTTTGCTAACATGCCTACTTCCTTGCTGTAATTTTAGTGCAGGCTTTGAGTAACCTACTTTATGATTAATAATCAAATGCCGCATACTATGATAAAATGTATAATTGACTGACATTCTTTGCTGTGACTCACTTGGCTAAAATCTCTATTTAGATTGGGTGGGAAGGTGGGAGTTAATTTTTGGTTTAGCAGTAAAAACCTAGTTGAAATGATGCCAGATAAAATTATAGACATTTTGAACAATAGGAAAAAATTTGTTTTGTGTATTTTGTAGTTAGAGGATATAAGGTAGGGTTGCATTCTTGGTAGTGTGTTCCCTTTTATTGGAAGTACTTATAACCATGCCTGACTTGGCTACTAGAAGTTTTTTAAAACTGTTTTAAAACCAGAAATTTTGAGTGGTTTTATTTTTTTTCCCCTATAAATGATGAACTATTTGGCATTTTACTTCAGCACTTAAATGAACAAATACAAATACTTGATTTGGATGAAGAGCCCTTATTATAAGTATATGCTCTTGGTTTTTTCCTTTGTCTCTCCAGTGTGCACAATTTTTCATTTGCTTTAGGCTTTATCAGAGTATATTCAGTTTTAATATATCTGTACTTTGTGCACTTACATAAATCACTGTCTCTGCAGAGGTTTGATATTAAAACTTATGCTGGTTTTGGCTGGGATAGAGTTAATTTTCTTTGTAGCATCTAATATGGGCTGTGGTTTGGATTTGTGCTGGAAACTGTTAATAACACAGGGTGTTTTTGTTGTTGCTGACCAGCGCTTTCAGAGAGTCAAGGCCTTTTCTGCCTCTCACCCCACCCCACCCCACTCCACCAGCAAGGGGACTGGAGGTGCACAAGGAACTGTATCAGGGACACAACTGGGACAACTGATCCCAACTGACCACAGGGATATCCCATACCACAGGGCTCAACATATAGAGCTGGATGACAACGGAAGGGGGGGACATTCAGAGGGACCATTTGTATTCCCAAGTCACCGTTACACATGATGGATCCCATCTTTCCTGGGGATGGCTGAACACCCGCTGCCAATGGGAAGTGGTCCTCATTCTGCTTTTAATTCCTTGTGTGCACAGCTTTTGCTTTACCTAATAAACCCTTTATCTCAACCCATGAGTTTCCTTGCTTTTACCCCATCCCACCAGAGGGGACTGTGCAAGTGGCTGTGTGGGGCGTAGTTGCTGGCTGGGATTAAACCATGACACAATGGACCTTAAAAGTTCCAGAACTTAGCGTATAAATATAAAAACGACAAAAAAAAAAAAAAAAGATTTGTGGTTTGGAAATACCATTGTTCCAGACTGCAGGAATGCTGTTGCTCTTTAGTTATATGGCTAAGACCAACAGTGTCACCTACAGGTGAATCAAGTCGATTTCTTAATTTTCCAAGTGGAGGTATCAGACACAGAAGATAAGCTAGTTATTGAAAACGGGAAGATCTGGTTTACTAACTTTCCAGTTAATATCTTAAATCAATTTTGCTGCTTATTATTGTTATGAAATTAAGTGCAAATGCATAATTAAAAATATTGTTGTAAACAGTGCTAGCTAAAAAAAGTTTGAAATAATTTTTTAATGTGTATAAGATGATTATTGGTAATATTCTGCCTATTTGCTATTTAAAATCAAATTGCACTGAAAATATGTGTGATTTATGGCATTAAAGTACATTTAGTGTCTGTTTTTATAGACGTCAAAATTCATTGTTTGTCAATGATTCATCTCAATTCATTGTGGCAGAATGTTGCAGAAGTGAATATGAAGTAAAATGTTAAAAATACTGCATTGAAAATATCAAATCAGTAAACATTTTTTAAATTTGTGTCTGTAAAAGACTATTCTTAGTTTTTTGCATCTGTTTCTTTAATACAACAGATATTAATGATGCTGAAGTTTTTCTGAAAGTAAAACAACATACAAACTTAATGTATGTTAGAGAGAGGACTGTTGTTCTTTAGCCTTTTTTTGAGGGTTCAGTGTCTTCCTTTCTCTGTTGCCAAGTTTGTAAAAAATTACTGCTTTTTAAAAGGCTCTTCTTCACTTTTACATGACTGAGACTAGTTGAATCAAATTCTGTCTTGACATGACAGAATTTTAGGTGTACTTCTGCAGTGATGTGACCATCCAGTGGCAACTGAATCATATGAGTTTCAAAGTACTTTTAATGTTTTAAGCTAGATTGTGAGTGACATATTTTAAGCTAGTGACATCACCTGAGAGGCTTCTGTGTAATAAAGATGTGTGATTGTGGGAAGAAGAAAGCCTGGTTGGAGCTGCTAAGTTGCTACCACTTCTTCAATAGAATGATGAAGCTCCTATGGTGAAGCTGTCTTTGAGCTTTCTATTCTTTCTATTCCTTTTATGTCACTCAAATGGGGGATCTATATATATATATCACAATCTTAAGGACTCTGAGCTTAGAGAAATTTGAATGGCTTTGTGTAGACTATCATGTGTTGACTAGTCAGCTATTGTATTTAGAGACCCCAGTGTAAAGTGGTTACCTTACTCAGCTCAGTAATAGACTTGAGCTTGTTTCTTGTGCCTTTGTAGGCACCAGTTTTCATTTGTGCTGGTTTTGTCTTTTGTGTCTGGTTTTGTTCTGGCTTTTTGTCATTTAAGAAAATAGTTAAGACAGTGATATCAAAAACCAAATGTTACTTCTTCATGTCAAAGGTACAATGATAAGCACAAGATCTCTTTGCTGCTCCTTCCTTGTTTGATCTTGCTTTACTGTGTTTCAGACAATCCATCTTATTTAGTTTTATACTTGCCAAGTTGTATTTACTGCTGCATCTCTCAAAAGAGATAAATGTAACACTGATTGGGTACCCTTGGTATTGGAGTGGGTGAGAGATGGAAGAGTTCCTAGTGTAGTAGAAAGTTTCAAAGACTTTTAATTCAATTGTGTGCTAATATACAAAAATTGTAGATCCAGTTTTAGAGCTGTAATATATTCAGTTAGCTCAATGCGTTTGTGTCATGCAGCATGACTCTTGAGTTAGAGTCTTCACTTAATGTCCTTCAGAAACTGCATTGTGTGTAAGGGTATTATATGCAGGCTTATTTTGCAAAACGGTCTGATGTTGAAAACTGATCAAATAGCACATTACAGCAATATTTTCTATACTCCATTGTAAATGACTTAGCAAGTGATACCAATGGGCTCAATAAGCTACTTCAGTATTTTTTTAATCTAGATGGAAACTCGAAGTCTTTCAGACTTTAAGAGTCTCTAGCAATCCTTTGTACTTCTTATTCCTACTCAATGCCTCCAAACTCAGGAGTGGCTCATCCTGTTGATCAGCAAGTTAGACAAGAGTGTCAGGAGATCTACAGGATGAAAACCAAACATGAAAGCAAGCATGCAAGAGGTGGGTGCAGGAACAGGTGGCCTGGAAGGATTGTAGTTGCGCACGTTAAGCGTGAAGAGACAGGATTAGGAGAGAAAAATCCCAGGAGTATATGTGGAAGGCAGCAAGAAAGGCTTCTATGGGTGTACAGCAAAAGAAAAATTGGAGAAAACCTCTGCTAAATGGGACAGGGTACCTGATGACAAAGGACATGTGAAAGGTTGAGGTACTTAATGCTTTCTTTACTTCAGCTTTTATTTTTAGGCTTGGCTTTCAGCAATCCCAAGCCCCAGAGACAAACGGGAAAATCTAGAGAAGGAAAATTCAACACTTGGTGGAATAAAGTCAGGCTAGGGAATGTGCAGACAAACTGAGCATGATACAAGTTAATGCAATTTTCCCACAAGTCCTGAGGAACCTGGTCAAATTTATCATGATGTCATTCTTGATTACCTTTGAAAGGTCATGTTTATCCTCTGTCAGGAAACAAAGCGATTTTTGCAGATGGTACAAAACTGGGAGGAGTTGTTGACAGATCAGGTGGTTGCACAGTCATTCAGAGTGACTTTGACAGGCTGGAGAAAGTGGCCAACAGAGGTCTCATGAAGTTCCAGAGCTCATGCCATGCCCTACACAGGAGTGGGGAAGTAATTCTATGATTCTGTCCAGGCTGGGGGCTGGTCAGCTGGAAAGCAGCTTCCCAGGAGAGATAACAGATATTCTGGTGGAAAACAAATTGAATATGAGCCAGCAATGTCCCCTTTAGTCTGGGCTACATTTCGGAAGGGTGTTCCTCTCTGCTCAGCCCTGGTGAGACACATCTGTGGTGCTGGATCCGGTTCTGGGCTCCCCTTTATGAGAGGAACAGGGGCATACTGGAGCAAGTCTGGCAAAAAGCCATGAAGGTTATTGAGGGATGGAATATCTGGCACATGAGGAGAGGCAAAGCAAGCTGGGGTCATTCAGTCTGGGTATGAAAAAGCTCAGATAGATGTGACCTGAGTACATTGTGTATTCAGGTGTAAAGAAGACTGAGCCAGACCTCAGATGTTTCCAGTGAGTTTGAAAGAGGCAGTAGGCACACACTGCAACACAGGAAATTTTCTGGAAACATGAAACTTAATTTTTTTCCCTGTGAGGGTGGTCAGAAGCTGAAAGTTTCTCTAGACAAGCTGTGGAGTCTTCAAAGACTTGGAGTATCACCTGAGAGATACTGGATATGTGTCTGTATGCTGTCTTGAGCAGACTCCTCTACGTGACCCTGATTTGAGCAGTGGATTGGATTGGTAGATCTTGAGAAGTGACTTCCAACCTTATCCATGCTGTGATTCTGTGAATATCAAAATTAGTCTATTTTTGTGGAATTACCTATCTGATATTTTCTGCATTTATCAGTAAAAGATGAGCAAGGAACATATTAGACACCATTTTGCCTGTTAGAATGTTCCTGTGTAATGATTAAAGATGACATTTTGTCAAACAAATTTCAGATTTTCTTTTCTAGTGATGGAATGCTAATAAGTAGTTTACTTTTCATATTTTTTATATGTAAAATTAAGACTAAAAATTCTTAAAATACATTGTCTGAATGTTAAATTGTGAAGTACAATGAATCTCAATAAGTAACAATAAAGAATACACTTTAACTCATATCAGAGAATCTGAGATTGAAGTACTTTGTGGTATGAACTAACTGCTCATCTGCATATGATTAATGAATTTATTAAAAACACCTAATAAAATATTACAGCTCTTGTCTCAGGCTTTTTTGTCACTGAGGATCTTCAGTAAAAGTTGGAGGAAAGTAGTTTTCAGGAGTCTCTATTACCATTAATATTTTATCTATGACAAATTTAGAAGAATGATTTACTTCTGTTTGGTTTAATGGTCTTTTATAGCTGAAAAAGGTGTCCACATGTCTTTAAAATTACGTAGTAACTGTTTTGCACTTCCAAATACTTTTTTAAGCACAGTAAATTTTACAGGATGAAAATGCAGTCTTTTATAATGATGCATTAAGTTAGACCCTTCTCCCAGAGTACAATTTAAATGTACTCAGAAGTCCAATTATCTTTGATTTAGATGTAAAAATTGCAGAATAACAGCTGTGCCTGCTGAGTGAATATTCCTCTGCAAAAAGATAGCTTATTTGAGCAGAGCTGTGGACAGGTTGCTTAGGGAATGGTTGCCTCTTTCGGATTTTTTTCAAATTTAACTGCTTCTGGTCAGTTGAAAATACAACTAAATTACAATATAGCATCAGGGCAATTGAGAGTTTATATCCTCTAAGGTGGCATTTTGCACATTACAGAATATCTTAGGGTCTCTAGCATTTATTATGGCTATTTGTGGAATAAACCCCACACATTATACTTCAAATTAATGCTTACAAATATTGCAGATAATAATGCTAAATTTGACTGTATTTAGAATACAGCTTTTTCTATAGTACATTAAAAAAATGTAAGCACCTCCAACACTGAAGAATCACTTTATATGCAATAACTATAATAAAATGTAGTCTAATTTACAATAAAATTTAAGTATATATAATATTAGTGTACAGTATTCTTATTATAACAAAAACCATTTTCTTGTCAGGAAGTGTCTAGCGGTTTATATTATAGCATGCAATACTAGCAGGGTATTTATTAGTAGCATATTAAATTATTAATATAGAGTAGAATATATTATCTAGGCTGTATGTTATACATAGTTACTTAAGTTAATTGTAATTGAAATTTGAAAGATGTTTTTTAATTGAAGTTTTGAAGATGTTTACCTTGTAAGCCGATCTTAAAACTACACAAAATATTATAAGAATTAATCTAATTTGTCCTTCTGAGAAAACAGATGTAATACATACATTTCACTATTGATAAATATTGCTCTAAGTTCATTTTACAACACCCTGATCATGGAGCTTTCCTAAACTTTCTGGTAAATCTCCTTCAGGGCTTACCTGTCTTCACTGTTAGAAGATTTATTTTTTTTAAATGGAAACCTATTTTCAACCTAAATCCTAATCAAATTTTATTACTACTTTCTTTATCTGAATGTCTGTCTTCACCACTCACTGCTATTTACTTTTTGAAGACTCTTGCAGTTGTAGTTATCTCTGTTCAGACATGTTTATTTAGCCTAAGCATCAGTTTATTTAAGCTTTTTGTAAAGGTCATGCTTCATTTATGTTTAGTCATTCTCATTTTTCACTTCTGGACTCTCAGATGGTTTGCGCTTCTTGAAATAAGTTGCCCAGAAAATAATGTATTGCCCCAAGATCAAACTGCTGCTGAGCAGAGTGGAAAGTTTATTTAGCATGTCCAAATAGCAGCATTTCTGCTCCAAGGTTTCAATTTTTGCATCAGCAGAGCATTTTTGACCACTATGCAGACTGATCTACTCTTTCTCTTTTTGCTGTCCAGCTGCTGTCTTGCCAGTTGTTTTGCATTTGTTGAGGTAATTATTCCTAAGGGTCAGATTATTTTGGCTTTAGCCATGTAAGAGTTAGGCAACTGGTCTAAACTGGTTGCACAGACTCGTAGGGAGAACACAATAGAGAAAAGACTTCTAAGGCTGATTCGTACTGAAATGGATGAAATGAACCAGCTAGAGGGAGCCTAGAGATTTAGTTTTGAGGGTGATTTTGTAAATTAACAAGTAAGATAGGCAAGAAAATTCCTATCCTCAGTGTAGAATCTTGAAATTGTATTACTGCTTCATGCATTAATGCATCTGTTCTTTAACTTACTAAGACATTTTAAAATTCTTACTCCATTCTCCCATATGTTTACAGCTCTGTCCAGCATAATATCAATGTAATGTTTAGTGGGTATAATCTTCAGTCTGTTACTAGAATTACTCATGACAATATGCAATAGTATCGAGGTCTGTGGACTCCTGTAGAACTCTATGTGTTTTGATCCTTTCATTACAACAGCAAACTGTTGATATTTCCTCTTGGTGCTTAAAGAATCCTGCTGAAATCCAAAGGGGATGCTAGTTCTTAGTTAATGTAACCAGAGGATATAAATCTGGCCATCTTGCTGTGGGTCTGTTACAATCACCTTCAGCACTGGTTATCATTAATATTAGCAGGCATCATTTTCTCTGGAGTGTAGACTTGAAAGGAAAATTTTGTGAAATCACATTTGCACACAAGCAAATTAATTGGTGTTTGAGTTGTCGTTTTGTGAACAGGTGTCACGAAATTGACTTCTAATGCAGTATCTGTTTAATATCAACATCTCAGCTGAACGAAGACATTTTTCTTTATCTTACACTTAGTATGCCTCCATATCAGTGATTTTCATTGATTCTGGAAAAAAACCTGTTTTGAAACAAAGCATGAACTTGCTCCCTCTGACATACAAATCTGTGATAGAAAATAAAACTGTTGAGTAAAGGTGTGTGAAAAAGGATATTTGGAACAAAATTTCACTGTTGCCTTTTGGTCTTTTGTCATATAATGTTGGGTTAATCCATATCTTGGGGTAAGACTTGATAGGAGCAGAACAGGGGGGAAAATCTGGCTAATCTTAAAATATAAATAAATAAATCAAAGGTTATCATTATGTCAGCAAAATTATTCTGAACCTTTTAATATTTACAGTTAATGAGATACGGAGGACCACTGTGATGAGTCGTACAAGTGTACCAGTAGAAATAAATGGAAAAAACTGGGAGCTGAGGTAGTCTTTTCTCTTTGTCTCCTGAAGCTGTGCAACCAAAGCCTAAAGTTTCCCTGTAGAACAATGGAGTAGTGACTTTGAAACCCTTTTCCTTGCAGCTATGGAAGAAAAAAAGAGAAAGGAAAAAAGCCCCATACAAACCCACAATTATCAAACAAACAAAAAAAAACCACCAAGCAAGCAACAATATTGGATTTCTCAGAAAATTCCATTTCCAAAAAATCTTCTTGTTCTTACTTTTTCCTTGTAAATTCTTAAGCAATCTTATTGCAAGTATTGCTGTAATGATATATCAAAACATACACAAATGTATTCTCCAGTCATGTTTTGTTGTTATTCTGTTCTATCTCTGTTAGATGTGAAAAAGGGGCTGGGGGAGAAGGAAATGCAAAATAACACTGGGAAGATTTGAAAACACGCAGGCTGGATGCAGTGTCTCAAGAGACAGGCACTTGCTGAAAGTTGTCAGATTTGATTAAGGGAGCTTTCAGCATCAATCAGGCCTGACAGTAGTGTATCAGAGGTTAGTAAAACTATAATTGGTGAACTGATTAACAGCAAAGAGGAAAAGAGGGTAATATTTTGGATCAAACTCATTTAAAACATTTAGATCATTATTTACACTTGAAGTTTGAGTAGCTAATTACATATTTTACAATATAAGAGATGAATTTCACAAAGCATGCAAGCTGTTCTTCCTCGCTGTGGTTTTTAAAATAAAGTTTGTACTGGCTTTAAACTGATTGTTTTATCATGAGAAAAAAGAATACAGAGAGCAGGTGCTCATATCCTATTACTCAGTACAACTGTTGTGATTCTAATGTATATTGTTTTCTGCAGTTTTGTCTCAAATTAATGTAACTACTCCACGTGAAAACTACTCCATATTTTTTTAGAAAGACTATAAAAAACTTCAGGTAAGGGCTTTGACATTAACAGCAAAAAGGAATTACTGGTGCTATTGGTCTTATCCAGTTTATTTTTACTGTGTAGAAGTCTGTTGTATAGAGGTCTAAATGTAGTACTGGAACTTCTAAATGAATTTTGTAATCTCTGGGATATCCAGGATTGTGCTGAAAACATAAAATTGTAAATCTTCACATAATAACTTAAACCTATTAGTCATAATTATGAAACTGAGTATGCAACAAGTAAAGTAACCTTGAAAAATATCAGTTCAACAGAATGTGTCAAATGTGTCCTAAGTGTCTTGCTCTGCTAAGGCAATGTCCTGATACATTGTCAATCAGTTGCCTTTTCATTAGGTGGAATAGCTGGGTTCTGTAAAGGAATGAAACAATTGTGCATTCCTAGGACTCAATTATAAAATAAAACATGCTGAACAGAGTTACGTTTCTTCAGTTAAAAAGTCACTGGACATTTTAAGTTCTGAGTGACAGCTGTTACAATCCCTTGTTGATTTCTATTGTTGATTGACGATTGGTGTTAGCTTTGGTGACTTATTAATTGCTTCTAATATACATCAATATAATGCACCTCTTTTGTAAGTCTTTCTCACATGATAAACTCAGTCTTTTATGTTAATACTTCTTGTAAGAGTAGTCTTACTAATAAATGTTTCTAGATGCATCTATATATGTATGTATGTATGTATGTATGTATGTATGTATGTATGTATCTATATGTGATCTTGTATTGGCATTACTTTAGACCACAAATACATGAGATTTGTTAGAACATCATCTGTTCACCTAAATGGGCATACTGCTCATCTGCATATCTGTAAGGAATCTGCTGTACTAGAAACATAATTCTGTTTTAACTGTATTAAACACAGCATCAAATGGTTGTTTCTGATCTATGAAGAACAAAATACTTGCGTTCATTATTTATTACTTCCTACCTCAGATTCTTGTTTTGAATTGCTGCCCTCTGTTTTACTTTCTGTATGTTTATTCCACTCCCTGCCTGAGCTGCAGCTCACATGAGTTTTTTTGAAATGCTTGAATAAATCATACAGTAAGAGTGCAATAAAAAGAGGAATAAAACCAGCATTATGAAAGTGACTTGCAAGTTGCTGCTCTTGTAACATGTTTGATGGAGTTTTACCTCAAAGAGTGCCAAACTGGTAATGTGTCCCTCATGGGGTGTGATATCAGCTATCTAATATTAAAATTTGTGAGAAACTCCAAATTATCACTTATTAGAAGGGAAATATTTTCAAATCATATGAAGCCCCAGCATAGCAGCTCTGCCTACAGAATTGCCAAATATGCTGCATTCCAATGAGAGTCTGCTCTGGGTGGATGTGTGTAGTTGTGTGCAGTTTTCTGTGTCTCCATTTGTGCAGAAGTTAAGATCTTGCAGTGAATTTTCTGCCAGAACAAACCACCAAGATAAATAGTTAGAGCATGAATTGAGTAAACTGTGTAGGTTGCCCATGCCTCCTTGCCAAAAAGCTGTCAGAAGGTGAGGAGTACTGGCTATGGTTGAGCAAAGCTCCCTCTAGGATGGGGTAAGGGGAAGTTGTAGATGTGTATAAAGGAGAAGGAGTAGAGATGACCAGGAGCAAGGTGAAAACAATAAAGACAAGGAAGTTCTACTACTGTAGAAATCTGCAGAAGTAGATCATTGAGAAAGTGTCTTTGAATAGTAAAAATATAGCAGCAGTGACTAGACCAGAATTCTTTATTGCTATCCATTCATGGTGAATCCCTGTGTTGGAGACAAATTTACTACAAGCAAACATAGAAAGGGGCTGGTTCCATGCCTTTCAAAGCTATTAGATCCTTAGGACTTGTATTTCATACATATGCTGTGTTTTTCCTTTAACTGTATATACTAATGAATTGGGCCTTAAAAGTGTTTCTTCTCAAGCATCATTAAGACACTTCAGATAATACTGCTTTTTGAAAGTTTACTGAATTCTCCTATTTCAAATGATGCTTGCTTTCATCACATTTAATTTTAGTAAAATAGTTCCTTCTAATCTGCAAATGACAAAATTCTTTCCAGTTGTATCTAATTGTTGTTTTATATTGTTAAAAGGCAATTTTTTCAAATACCTAACATGAATTTTCCAGTGCATAATAAATATTTTCATTAAGTCCAGGTTATATTTTAGCTGTTTCTGTCTCTTTTCCTCTCATTAGTTTTGGCTGTCATGTCTTCAGTGAGACTTTTTTGTGCTCATAACAAAGTGAGTAACTCCAGCATCATTGGTCACTGAGCAGGAGGAGCACAGGAGGAAGCCTTTAGAGAACAGATGCTTACATAGCCGCAGGCATCAGGGTGGTTTTTGTATAAAAAGATTCAGTTTTCTTTTTTCTTTCCTCAGGATACTGATATATTGAGAGTTATTTAATAGAAAGTGGGAAAGGTACAAAGAAATGTTAATGCAAACTGAAAAAGAAGTGGCTGTTAAGAGGATACAGCAAATAAAGGATGAAATTACAGTAAAAAACGTGTATTTCTTGTAGATTTAATCCATGCTTTGAGAAGCAATATTGTGAATTTCACAGAGAAATATAAAATAAATGGAGTATTTGCTGTTTATTTATCATAATTCTAATGGTTTCAAAGAGGAAGCAGTGCTTTTATGTAGGTATGTTAAATATGAAAATATCTCTATTGTGCTGCAGGTGTGAGATGACATATGGTTATGATACGTTTCTGGATTTTGATCCAGCTTTGTGAAGATAATTTCATTTTGGAAACTTCCCATAACATACAGCCTTCATTATTGTGATCATTTGACATCTGCAATATTTTCATGATGCAAAAGCCTCTGTATTTGTTCTTTATAATCTGGAGTTTATTCTACAGTTTCTTTCTAAAAAGAATGATAGATTCTAATGCTCAGTATGTATAATAGTATGAATTCAAACTTGTAGGTCAAATGTTTGAAAGTATGTGTGTGTACCAGTCTATGTGTTTTCACTATTTTGATTTAGTAAAGGAACCCATATTTACGTCTTCTGCTAAGTAAAGACACTGCACTGCTGCTGCTCTGTTTTCAGTATGGCAGCATGCAGGCTTATTTCTGGAATAGTGCTGATACTCAGAATATCAACACTACCCAGTCTCAGTACAAGGTACTTTTCTACTTTTTATGTTATAGAAATCTGTGTAACCACATCTGTGTAACCCACATGGGCATGGGACTATTTCCTATCATCCTAGTCGAGGTTTAAGCTGAGGTCTGAGTCAACCAATTCTTTATACCTGGTTTGATGATACCTGGCTCATAGGAAGAGGTCTTTTCTGGTTATTTTATGGCAATTATAGTAGCCAGGAAGTTGGGGGTGAGGTAGGGTGTCTGTCTGAGTTTTGATTTATTGTTGTGTGTATGAAAGGGACAACAGGTCAGATGAGTGACAGATGAAGGCTGAAGTGCCTAAAGAGAGAAAAGTGTTCTCAAAAATGGTCTTGAAGAACTTAAAAGCAGTGGATTTTGTAGTATGGCATGTTATAACTCAGTATTTTATGTAGTTTGTTATAAATATTTTCATATGTGGTTTGGACTTGTGGGAGTGTAAATTTGAGGGGATTACCAGAGTTTTTCTAGACTCAGAGCATGTGTAGTAATTATTCAAGCAGAAAACAGATACTAGTCATGTGCAAGATGTGTTTGGAAGAACTTAAAAGTAGCAAAAAAATTCAAATAACTGAAAGTAAGCTATTGAAAATGTAAACCTTCAAGGCTGTGCCAACTGCTAGAAATGAATATTGTCCCCGTATAGGAATTAGTGGAAGATCATTTGATTTTAGTAAGAGAATAAGTCTTTTCAGATTAAGAAAACCCCCAAACAACAACAAACCCCAGCATTTTCAACATGTTGATAATCTGAAACTGTGGTGAAAATGTAACTTCCTTTTACCGTGAAATCTGGTTTCAAAGGGAACTGAAGAGAACATGACAAAAATAATTAGCAAATCATGCAATTATAGAAAAGTGTATTTTCACTGTCTCGTGAAATTTTGTAAATTGATGCTGAAGTTATCAGCTAATGTTGTCCCTTTTGACATATTTTTTTGAAGTGAAATAATTAAAATTTTCTGTTTGAGTTCTTACCTGAACATTATGTAAAATCATCTAGGGATATGTTAAATAACCCCAAAGCTAAATGATATAATTTTGAGTTGAAATACATGGATTATTTTTTTAAGCAGGTAACTCTTTTTGTGTAATGGTGAAATTGAGTGGCAGTGCTCACTTAAGACAGAAGACTTTGTGAAAAGCCCATGTTTTGCCTAACAGAAAAAGTCAGTGTAGAATAACAAATTATAATAAAAAAAAAATATGGGAAAAGAGAAATGTGTGTGCATAGAGAACTTTAACTTGACAGTAAAAATATTGACAGTTAACCCGTTTCTATTCAGCCATATCCTAATACAAAAGCCAGATTGAAATATCTTGCATGAGTTGCAGTTCATTAAGCAAATGTGACACTTTATTTTCTAGCTATTTCAGTACTGAAAGAGGTGAAGTGGTGAAATAGCAATATAAATGAACACACTTCTCAGTGTGCTGAGAACTCAAGTCCATGTGAAAGAAGAAAATATTAAAAAGATGTTTTAATACTTGGTTTCTGTGTCCTTCTCTTGCCCCCAAACCAAAAGCAGAATCCTTTTGCTGAATCTGAGTTTTGATTTTAAAACTTCAAGGATAAAATACGATGTCTCTGAAAATTAATGATAGAAAGAAATGCCACTACTGCTTTTAAAACTAATGACAAGATGACTCATAATGCTGTTTGGTTTATTGTTTTAATTGAAAAAATAATCTTTATTAGCCTCTGATGATAGTCAGCATTTTCTTTTAGCTGGTATTTTTAAATAGCATTTTATATATCTGAAATCAGTTTATAATTTGAAACTAGAAAGCTGATCTGTTTGGGTGGCTTTTTCAAGAATTTTTTTCCCCAGCTGTAATTTCTATCTGAAAAATAAATGTTAGAACTAGTCATATTCTGTAGCAAAACATTCTCTGGAGATATCTTTTCCGACTTGATATACTGTCTCATTTAGTATAGCATTTAATTCAGGTCATTGCTTTGCAAACATTGCTATTTTAAAATAAGATCAAAGTAAAAGACCATTATAACGGGTATTTAGTCATCACTCAGAAACAGAAGAATTAATGATACAATTTTAAATAGATATCCTGATAATATGACTGACATTAAAAAAAAAGCTGTGATCTGAATGTTGCAAATCAAAATTTAGCAAATTAGCTAAGTAGCTTGCATTTGTAGTATTTCACACCTTAAAGCCTTAATATGCATTGCTAAATATATTTCCTCACTGTTTGCTAATTAATGTTCTGTGGAAGTACAGCTGCTAATATTTTGTGGTTGATATGGCTCATTTTAAAGTGCTAACAGCTGCATCTGTAGTAGTGTTACAATTCGGTTCATAAATTATGGACATACATTTTTACACCTACTATTTTGTACAAGCATCTGAAAAATCTGTATTTGATAACAAAATGCACCCAGTATTATTTAAACAAACCATGGAAATACCCCCCGGATACCACCACTCTGTGATAATAGTGACTCAGTGAGTCTTTCATGTGTAAAGTTCTAAATATTGCAGGAAATTAATGTCTTTTTTCTGTAATATCACAAAGTCTCTTCAGGAGTAGTTCTTGGTAATTAGTAAAGACTGATATATTCTGATGGTAAAATAATTGGACTGGAACAATATTGTGAGGCAGTGCAGGGAAAAATATTTTTCTGAGGAGAATCAATAAATACTATCAGGGTATATCTTATGGAAACCAAGTGAAGAAAAAGTATTCATAAATATGTTTTGTAAGAAACATTTTTTCTAATATTTTGAAAGAAACACAGCAGAACAAGCAATCCGGGAGGGTCCTGGAGTGTGCTGATGAGAACTTCTTCCTCTGTAGATAGAGAGGACATGGAGGAGAGGTGCTTTGCTGTACCTCAGACAAGGAGGAACTTGTTTGAGGTGTGAAGATTGAATATAGACTTGACCATAGTCACAATGAGGTGTTGGAGTTCAGCATCCTGAGGAGGAGGAGGAACAGGAACTGATCAGAAAGCAGGCTCACAACGCTACGCTTCAGGAGAGCAGACTTTGGCCAACTGAGAGATCTGCTTGGAAAAGTCCCATGTGCTAAGGTCCTGGAGGGAAGAGAGAGTTCAAGGAACCAAGAAAGCTGGGTAATGTTCTTCCAAGTTCAAGAGTGGTCCATCCCAGCAAATAGGAACTTGAGCAAAAATGAATTAATAGGAAGTTGGCCTGCATGAACAAACAAGTTGCTCCATGTCATACAAAAAAAAGAAGCATGCATACAGAGTGTGGGAGCAAGGACATGCAGTCTGGGAGGAATACAGAGCCCTTGTCTGACTATCCAGGACTGAATTTAGGAAAGTTGAAGTCCAAATGGAATTGAATCTGCTCAGGAATATCAAAGAAAACAAGATAGGAATCAAAAGGAAGACTAAGGACAATGTGGGCCCATTGCTGAATGAGACGAGACACAGGACACAGAAAGGGCTGAGGTACTGAATGCCTCCTTTGCCTCAGTCTTTACTAGCAAGACTGGCCTTCAGGAATCCTGAGTTCCAGCAACTGGGGGAAAGTGTGGAGCAAGTAAAATGTACCCTTGGTGGAAGAGGATCAGGTCAGGGAGTACTTGAGAGAACAGGGGACACATATGTCTGTAGTCTGATTGATTTTAATCCACAAGTGCTGAGGAAGCTGGCTCCTGTCATTGCAGTGTCACTCCTGATAATCTTTGATCAGCTATTGTAACTGGGAGAAGTGAGCAAAGACTGGAGAAAGGCAAATGTCACTCCTGTCTTCAACAAGGACAAGAAGTAGGACCCAGGGAATGCCTGGCTGGTCAGCCTTATATGGGAAAGTGATGGAACAGCTAATCCTAAAAACAGTTTCCGGACACATGAAAGACAAGAAAATCATATCATGAGTAGTGCATTTGGCTTCACCAGAGGGAAGTCATGCTTGGGCAGCTTGATAAATTTCTACCAAGAAATGACTGGCCAGGTAGATGTGGGAAAAGCAGTGGATATTGTCTACCTAGATTTCAGTAAAGCCTTTGATAGTGTTTTCCATACGATCCTCATAAAGAAGCTAGTTGATGTATGGGTTGACTGGGCAGACAGTGAGGAGTGACTGATACACAGAGGATTGTGCTGTCATCCAGAGCAACATCGACAGGCTGGATAAATGGCCTGACATATTTACATGAAACAATGAAGTTTGGAAGCTGCCTTATCCAGGACTGGTGGAAGTTATTCAGTCTGTTTTGCCGCTGCAAGGATGAAGATACCCAAATGTACAACTTGAAAGTATGCCTTAGGGAGAAAGCATTTCATAGGGAACTGGAAACTACCAAGCTTAGGTATATGGGAGAGGATTTTAGTTCTTTACTGTGCTGTGAAGGTTAGACATATTTTAGCACAGATGATTTTAGTGAAACACAAACATTAAATGATTATATAAGTAGTTGTTTCTGGATAGCTGCTTAAATGTTTTTATGTGGAAAGTGTATACAAATGGGACATGGTAATATGAAGTTATTAGTTGATATTTCCATGTGGTTTTCCCTACTGAATCCTTCTAATGGCCATCCAACACATAAAGATGCAGCAAACTGTCTGCCTCATATATAAAGTAGGTAAAACTTAACCTTAAGTTCAACATTGCATCAGTTCTGCTGTATGTTAAATTACTGTATTTTTATAAATTTGTATCTACATTTTAATTGGTAAATGCTTCATATTTCTTTTTTTTTCCCTGCTCTACTAGATGCTTGTGACTACTCCAGAGAAATGGGATGTAGTGACAAGAAAAAGTGTTGGTGATGTAGCCCTCTCTCAGCTGGTAAAACTCTTGATTCTTGATGAGGTTCATCTACTGCATGAAGACAGAGGACCAGTACTTGAAAGTATAGTAGCACGTACTTTACGACAGGTAAGAGAGAAAAAAAATTTCAAAATAATTTTGTTTTGGTCAAGAATAGATACATATCACTATAAAGGCTAACATGCTTAGACAATTAAATAGAAATGCTTAGGCAGTTTGCAATTTATTTTACAGCTGTTCTGTTTTAAAGCTGTGTATTAAGAATGCGGAAAACCTTTTGTCTTCTACCTTCCTTTCTGTGTTATATCAACTATCAGACTCCTAAGATGCATAGATTATTACAGTGCTGTTTATTCACTTATAATTTATTTGCTTTGTTTATTCTACTGTACAAGTAACAGGAAAATTAAACATTTTTAAGCAAATAATAATCAGGCTAATGTTTTACCGTTACCAAAATTGAAATTATTTTCTTGCCAGGAATGCTCATTTTCAATTAGCAGTTTTCCTAGGAGAATTTCTTTTTTGCTTTAATTAAGAGTAGTGTCTTAAATCTAGGTAAAACTTTCAGCACTGCTAAAAAAGTACTACATAATTTTTAGTCTGGCATAAATGGTCCTTTTGTTTTTCCCCGTGTTTTAGTGATATTTTCTAAATACCAAGATTTGAAATGGAAAAAAGGAGAAAAGAGATTTTTTTTCTCAGATCTTGTACAAAAGAAGGATTCAGAGTTAGGCAATAAATAAGATTGGTCTCAATGGCCAGATGTGCTTTTACAAGTAAAGTAAAACATGGAATTTGGGCATGAATAAAAAGGAAGTATTTAGGATAAATAAATAATGGGAAGAGGGAGGATAAAGTGCAATTATTATTCGTTTTGTCATGCAGAGCAAAACTCTATCAATACAAGTAACCTGTAACAAATTAAACAGTTATTTGTATGGCTCTATTTGTAGCATGTTAAATGTTTAAAACCTTTTAGCTTTCAAGAAGCTTTTTTTTCTTGGTAAGGCTTTTTAAATCAATTGATTCCAGCTCTGCTAAGAACAGAATGAAATGGATGTCTGCTCTAATCCAGCACAGAAAGTGTAAAGTTCCTGTATAAAGAACAATATAAGTAATAATTCTTTAGAAGAAGCTAAGTTTAGACTATCTCAAAGGCACTAAACATTAGCTGTTTGATGGTGTATTTTCTTTCTTAAATGGTTTTGATAACCTTGTTTTCTTTAGATGTCTTTATAGTAAAGCATCTCAGCTTTTAGCAGTGACCATGATAATAATTTTCTTCATGTCAGATTGCAAGACTTATTCATTTCTTACTGTGAAATTTTGTGAGACTTGTAAGATAGGCTTCAACTGTCCAAAATAGATGTTGAGAGCCATTTTATCTGTCCTACATTACTCAGCTTGGCAGTCTGTTTCTGCTTTGTTTGGACACAAATCTCCCATAGATCCTTCCCTTTTGTGTCTGTCAAGCCTGTGCAGGTAACTTAAGGAATATAAAATCTGAGGCAATTATATCTTGGGTACTGGATCCTATCCTTAGTGCATTCATTGTAATATAACAGTATCTTGCTTCAGCACTCATTTAAAAAATAGCTCTCAAGGGTGTTTTAATCTCCTGGGATTTTAAGGTTTGTTTTACCTACCAAGTTGGAATTTAATTCATCTGGAGCTGAAGATACTCAGTTGTAATCCTTTCTTAAGTGAAACAGTTGGGAAATAAAACAATACATAAATCTTTAAACCGACCATCCCACAGCCTTATTTATTCTAACTTGATAAGAAAGGCAGTAGTGGAGGCCCCTACGTGTCTTTACAGGTAAGTAGCTTAGGAGAGGGAAAATTTACAGTATAAAAGTACACTAAAAAAATCCCACAGTTAAAAAGAAAGCAAAATTACTTGTAGAATTTTTTTAGAATTGTGCTGTAGAAAACAATTGCTGACAAAAATGTTTCAAATTGCAAGCCTCCCAGAGAGCCTGGGGACGAAGAAACAGGAGATGTTTTGTGCAATTGTTTTACTTTTTTAATATGAAAACAAATAATAAGTGGATTACTTTTTAAAATTACACTGAAATGTTATACTTCAGCATCTGAGCTTGCAGGCATAGTTCTGTGAAGTTTGCAGTGTACATCCACAACTATGAAGTTACTGGAACTTTTCCACAGTCAATAAAAAAAGATAACAAAATGTTTCTGATTTCAGGAGAATTTCACTGGAGTTTAGTGAAAATACTGCTATAGATGTTCAAAGTGTAAAAATAATCACATCTAATGTTTTAATATTACTCTGTGAAGAAAAAATATATTGTTGCATTTCTTTGATTTTGTTCTCTGCTCATAATTCTGTTGTATATATTTTCGTACAAATTCATAAATGTTCCTGGAGCAGTAAAAAAAGCCAAGATATTCAGCCCGTTCCTGGAGAATGTTCTTCTGTCTTCGATGATTTGAATCTCCTCTCCTGCCTTTCTGAAAGTAGTTATAGAACTTACCTTTCATTGCTGTCTATAGAAATACCATACTTATTCAGTATTCACGCAAACAGGAGATAAGAATAATTGTTTAGTTCTTGAAAAACAAAAAAAATCCCCACGGACAATATTAATCTGAAATATCCTCATGTCAATTGCACCACTGCAGTAATTGCTAAAATCAATTGCCTGATTTGTATACTGGTGTAAGACATCCAAAATATTGACTGTTTTTTCCTAATTTGTAGTAGAGGGACAAGTAATTCAAAGGAAAATCTGTTGCAGGCTAAGAGTCACTAGATCAGACTGGAGGCTGTAGTAACTGCAATCTATTCTGGTAAATATCATTGACATTTTTCCACTTTCTGTACTGTCCCTTCTGGCTCCTGCAGGAGACAGTGCATCCAAGTAGTATAATTTTTGATCTGACTTGGAACAGTAATTTCGTATATCACTTCTAGAACAGAACTGTGATAAATTCCTTTGAATACTACTTCAGCCTTTTCCATAATTCACTAATAGTGATTCTAATAATGGCACATACCTGTAGTTTCATCTGGATTATATTTCCCTAGCTTGTATATGAGCCAATGTCATGAATCCTGTGCAGGTGAGGATGTATAGTGTAGTGACTTTTATCTTTTGCAGGGTTTGTTATCCCATCTTAGAGAAAAAGCATCTCTCTTGTTTTGTTGGAGGTATGAGAGGTGTTTTGTTTAGATGGTGTATAATAGAAAAGAATCCAGCTGATTGGGGTTTTTTTTTGTCTTTTTAAGAATTAGTATTCAACTAGCTACTTGGGCCTACAACTGTGCCAGAAAAGAATGTTTTGAGTTCTGTATTGGTATGAGGTAAAAATACAGCTATCCAAGCGCATTCTTAAAGCAGGAATAACCTGATGCATTAGCAGGTCTGTCCTAATTTGTACCTCAAAATACTTGAATGATTGATGTACTTTCCCCCAGATGAACACTGAGTCACACCACTTACTGTAAGACTTTAACACGCTCATTTTAACTTATGGCATTTTTTAGAATTAGGTTTTATTTAAACCTGGAAGGAGCATATATATTGGAATTGCTGACAGTTTTACACATAGCAGAATGAAGAGCATATTTGTGCATGTTTGCACTTTTCAAATTTTAGAGAATGTTTTTGCAAGTGATTTAAATTGACTTTGCTAAACATTTTGGTGGGAAAATTGCTCTGAGCTCTGTTATATACTGTAGGTATAACATCAAACAACTTATTTGAATCCAATTTATAGCTTTGATGTTTAAAGTTTTAGTCCAGAGCATAATGCAGATGTAAAACTGAAATGCTTAAACTTTTTAATCAAACTTTTCACACTACTGTAATATACTAAGGTTATTAAATTGAAAGGAAAAAAATGACAGTTTTTACAGGCCACTGAAGTATTTTGTTATAATTATTCAGAGATTTTGATGACTTCCTTGCTGCTTATGGGTATATTTCACAAAAAAGCATACTGAATACTATATTGGAGTGATACACAAGTTCTGATATGTGCTCTCAAGTATGTCAATGATAAATTAAATAAAAGAAAATCCATATTAAAAGCTTTCTCAGATTTTGGGATACCAAAGCTCCCATCTTAGACACAGAAATATTGTTCTCAGCACTGTCTCATTCTTCAAGTTTAAGTTTCAGTTGCTTTATATTTCTGTGTTAGATCAACAAAGTTGCTATTACTGTAGGTGGGATAGCAGTACAAGGAATCCAGGAGATTCCTGGAATACATTGATGAGAAATGCCTCCTCCAGGTGGTAGAGGACCCAACAAGGAGAGGTGCTGTGCTGTACCTTTTACTCATGAAGAAAGGAAGGGCTTGTTGGTGAAGTGAAGGTCAAATGCAGCTTTGACTGCAGTGACCATGAGATTTTAGAGTTCTTCTTCTGGAAATTCTCGTGTTTCCTTTTTGAGCTTTCTTTCCTCATGCCACCTTATTTAAGGAGCTTTTCCTTTCAGTTGTAATGTAGTTTTCTTTGCTCTCTCTTTGCATTTTCATAATCTCTAGTGCCTTATTATCTCCTCTACCTATTTTTTTTCTGTCCCTTTGGTTCCCTCTTTTACCTCTTTAGCTAGAGATCACAGGCAAACAAGTTCAGATGTTTCTAGCCCAAAGGCAAATATCTAATTGTTATCAAATTAGGAATTTTTATGTGTTTGGAATCCCATTCTTTATTTTGATATTTGATCAATTTAAAAAAGAAGTCAAGACTGATAACTAATGACATAAACTCAGCTGCTTAGGTCTGTATATCTTGTGTTGAATGGTAGCCCACTGTAGTTCCTATATGGGTCTTTTGGGACTAGAATGACAGTGACATTTCATTTGGTTCTTCAGTTCTCATCTAGAGTGACTGCTATTAGTCTTTTGTCTCTTTGATATTCCTTATATAGACGAATCAAGTTACTCAGCATCTTTTATTAAAGGATAAACCAAACAAGGTTACTGCAGCCTTCTGCAATAATTTTTCAGTTTCAAACGGTAGTGTTGTGGGCCTTTTTTTCACTGGACTTTCCTGTATTGATGACTGTATTTGTAAAACATGTCAACATAACTGGATATAGAACTTTTGTGTTAGTTTTGGTTCTGGCAGATACAGGGGTAGAGTGTTTCCCTTCAATTATGCAGTTCTATCCCTTTTATACCTTTAAGAATTGCATGTACTTAATTCGTTAACACATCTTCTTCAGAACTTGCATTCAGGTACTTTTCCGTTAAATCCTCAAACAAACCTCTGTATAGTTGCTGCAGGATTAACTCATTGCTATAAGAATGTTTCCTGAGAATAGTGTCTCATTTTGCAGCTGTAGCCTATTATAGAATGAGCTAAATGGAAAGAAATTTGGTTTGAATGGGGCTATCAACATAGATTTATCTGTATGGCTGACACACACATCGGTTATATTAATTCTGCCAATCACCTGCTCTTCTTGTCTCCAGTTGTTTTTTACTGCATATCATCGATAAAATTATTGAGTAGAATTGGGCTTAGAAAGCAATTAGAGAAATCCCTTTTTAATGGCTGTTTTTCAATTATACGTTCTTTTTAAATCTGTCAGTTCATCAGCATGTGATAAATTTAATACATGTTTTCTTGGTACTCTGTGATGTTATTTTTAGGCAGTATGTTGTGCAGCCATATGTCTAATGAGTCCTACATGAGTCTAGATCTATCTTGTTGTCTTTTGCACAACCTTATAGTTGTGGAAAAATTACTTTTTAAGAACTACTTTTTAAGAACAAAACCTAATCTCCATTGTTTGGAAAATGTTATGTATCAGACATTTGAATTGATCTTCAGAAGCTTTTCTCTTACTTTGCATGGAAGGGATGTCAGGAAGTCATTCTGCATCTCATTTTTTATTATTAATATGTGACTGTTTTTTCCATTTTAATGATATACCTGTGGAGTTTAAAAGGTAATAGTGATTGTCATACGTTTTGTGGTCTTTCATATGATGGTAAAGCAGTGAAACTAATTTGTAGAAGGATTCAGAAGTGTTTTTGTTTCTTAGTTTGGGAACAAAACAGTAAGCATAGCATGAAAAGGCATTCTGTCAGTCAGGAAAAACTGACACTGTGCCAGGCATAGATATCTCTTAATAGATATATGCAAAATGTCATTTCTTAAGACAAAGCAATGCATACCTAATATTTAGCTCAGGAAGAATAATATGTCTTCTAATAGTGCTTTCTGCATGGTTACATTTTTTCAGTATCCTCTAGATTTTTAAATATATTCTAAATGGAGGACTGAGATCACAGTATTTTCAGGGTTCATTGGATGCAGAGTAAAACTAATAAAATTACTTAACTAGATGGTTGCCTAGTAACAAATGTATTCTGTGCAGAGTGAGTTGTAGATAACGTCCTATATAGAATCTTCAAAATGGTATTGGTAATTGCATTTTTACTATGTACTTTGGTTTTGCAATTTCACTGGTTTTTCAATTTTTTTTCCTAAAACTAGACAACTGCACCTATGTGGACTTATTGACAACTTAACTCTTTCATTACTAGTAAACAATATAGCAATAAACAAATAAACACTGACAAAACATTCTAATAAACTTCCTGCTTAGTAATTTTGAAACACGTTTAATTACTTTTATTTTTTTAATGCTCTGAACTTTACTCAATTCTTTTACCTTTCTATTTCTCCTTTGTTTTGGATAAATAGCACAGATCCTGTGAGAGAGAAACATGGAGCCATTCTGTGGGTAGGATAGTATCCAACTAATAACTAATGTCAATCCCCATATGTAGTACTTCATTCTTACTACCACTGAACAGGGGACTCAGGAACCTAAATTAAGAAGTCATCTTGCACATCTGCACTAAAAACTAAGAAATGCTTGTCTCTAATTTCCTGAGTATCTTGTCTTTAGTGTACATCTGAAGGGCATAAAGACTGACTGCAGAGGGTGTGTTAAAGTGATCCTGGGTCATCTGAATATCAGATTAATTTCTAACCAGCAGACAATTTTTCAAAGATTAAAATGTGTAAACTTGTCTGCTTCACTTAATTCTGTGCTCAAGTTGAACAATCAGAGATATGCTTTCCAGCTTGATTGTAATTCATTCTGGGAATGTGATATTTTAATACATGGAAATGGGAAGGCTGCCAAGATCACAAAGTTCAGGAAGAACTTTAGAAGTCAGATAAAAGAGTATCTCTATGCACACTCTGTATGCTCTCAAGTGGCAGCTGTAATGAGATGATATGCAAATCTTAAAACCTTTTAGGAAGAAAATGATCCTGCTGTGATCAATTTACAATCCAGAGAGGCACTTCCCATACCTGATCCTTTATCATTTTCAGCATGAACGCAGATGATGCTTGTGTGGAAATCGATACTGGATAGCTATCTTCTGATTATTTTTATGCATACATGGAATTTCATGGTGTGGTAATCATGTTCTGTGAATGTGTCTGGTGGACATGCTGTCAATTCTTCACATGCCATCATGAATGTTTCGGAATTATAATTAATTAGATATGTCAATTAAATATAGCAATGGCAATTTTATTTCTTACTTCCAATAAAACATAGTAAGGCTTTTAAAGAACCTGATGTGCAAATACTGTGTCAGTTCAGGTTTTCAAGGAGAGCCTCAAAAGTTTCAAATGGTGCTTATCATTTTACTGGGATAATTAAACACATATAAAGAATGAAATGTTAAAGGTTGTGTTCCAGTAGTGAAGAAAAGGCACTTAGCTGCCTGCCACCAGCCACCAATACACAATGTAAACAGAAAACTTTGTCATCCTAAATGTCTTATCAGTAATTTCTACTGCCATTTCAGGAAAAAAGTGTGTGTCATGGTTTCTTATATATGAAGGCATAATCTGTAGTTGGGACTTCTAGGATCAAATAATAAGTGATCCAGTACTTGAAAAATACTAATTTTTGAATGGTCTGTATTTACAAAAGGCACCTGCACACTTTCAAGGCTTACTGTTCTTTAGAAGTACCTGAGAGCAAAACACATTAGTGTTTGCTCTTCAAGGGGAAGTCAGAAAAGCAGCTAAAAATGTATGCAGACAGCTCTGTTATAAAACTGTGCTAGAATTCTGAAAACCATTATGGAATATCAAGTTTCTATAGTGCTTGGATAGATGAATAATAGATACATAGTTGAAACTGAATTATAATCACAGAGAAAATACAAAAAATAAATAATGTGGTATGGTTGCATATTCAGGTAGTCTTGTTTTTTTTATTTTTTAAGTTTAGCACAGTTTTAGTCACTGCTGTTTCTATATTGGCATGTATAATTAAAAGAATAAAAGCCCCTCGTTCTCTATAAGCATGTGATGCTATGCATAAACTTAACACATAGGTGTTTAGTTGACATTTCGAATTTGAGCTGAACATAAAATAATTACAAGGATTGTTAAGATGCATTTTTTATTTTTGTGTGTGTACCTCTTTTTGCATCTTGATTATTTTATATGTGTATATAAATTATTTGTATTTTTGGTGAGCAAATATAAGAGTAGGTGGTAAAAAAACAAAGACTTTTTTTGTTTGGGTGGCCTCGAAAGAACTTAAGGAAATTGATGGAATGATTTAGAGTCTTAATAAGATGATTAGAGGGATGGAGTACCTTCCCTTTGGGGAAGAGCTCAGAGAACTGGAATTGTTCAGCCTGGAGAAATTAAGGCACCTGGATCATCTTACTACCTTTCAGTACCTGAAAGGCACTTACAAGAAAGCTGAAGAGGGACTTTTTGCAAAGGCATGTAGTGATGAGAATAGGGGCTTTAAACTGAGAGTAGGTTTAGTTTGGATATTAGGAAGACGATCCTGACTGTGAAGGTGGTGAGGCACTGGAATAGGTTGTCCCGAGTTGTGGATGCCCTATCCCTTGAAGTGCTTGAGCCCTGAACAACCTGGTCTAGTGAAAGGGGTTTTTAAAAATGTGCTATATATATATTAGTAATCTTAATTACTTGCTTGTGTTAACTCTCAGCTGCAGTCGTCATGTGGAGTGTTAATTCAGGGTTTTCAGTGAGTTCCTTAGCTCCAGGGTCAACTGCCAGGTCAATGACATTAAGTGGCTTCTGTGTTTTACTAAGGTTTTGAAAGTGGCAACTCTCAGTAAACTGTAACTATTCTCTAGCCACTGTTTTTATTTTAAAAGAAATCTTTGAAAAAACAACTTACATTTAATTGCTGTAAAAATGCATATGTCCATGGTTATTAAGCAGAGTTCTTGTTAATTGTTTAAATACTTGAAATGTTTTCTTGCCTTCAGATGGAACCAAGCAAACTTTCAAACTAGTGCTTTCAGGCTCTTAGGAGATTTGAAAAAAAGTTGTTATTGAATTTAGCAAAATCAAGTAATGTTTTCCAGATGGGAGCTCAGTTACACTTTGAGATTGCTGTACTTATTACCAGGCAGTTGTGAACAAACTGCAGGATACATATGTCAGCAAGTGGTAACTGTGCTTACAGAGTCAAGCTTAAAAATAAAGTGTATAAACACTAAGTAAATTAAAACTTTTGCACCACAGATGCCCTAGTGCTGGCTGAGGGAGGTGCAGTGCGGCCTTGGTGAGGAATACGTGTGGCTACACTGTGCTGGATGCGGCCACTTACAGTGGGCTCAAACCAGCCCAGCACAGGGCACAACTGAGCCCCACGGGTGAGGTGGTGGCACCTCTGGTAAAGCATGTTTAAGAAAGTGTAAAAACACTGTGCAGCAGTCGTGAAGGAAAAAATGTGAGAAACAGCCCTGCAGACAATAAGGTCAGTGCAGAAGGATGTGGTACTCCAGGGGACCAAACCAAAACCAAAAAAACCCCCAATAGACAAAAGAGGAAACAACCCACCCTGCACACCTCCCCTACCTCTCAAAAAAAACCCCCAAACCTCAAACACCTCAAAACTGTGTGGTTTATGATGACTGTAGCCCTTAGGTCATCACATAATCCGGCCTTAAAAAGATACATAAGAAGCAATAAAGCTTTGTGCTCTTGCGCACTGCTTTCGTTCCCTTTAGATGGAAGACTTCAGAAAATGAAATCTCTAGTTTGTCCCATATTTATTTACATATCAGATTTTGTTGTAAATGGGGCTTTCCTTTGGAAAACTGCTCTTGTGTTCTGCAAATGCAGAAGGTTAAGTCTCCAGGTTTTCTGTGTCATTCAGTTGTTTGCAGCCACAGTTTTAGTGTCCAAATTTTTGCCACATGTCTATTACCAGGCAACATAGTGGTTTACTTTGTCTGCTTGTTGGCTGTGGTGTTTGGGACTGTGGTTCCTTTTGAGATTTAGTTTAATATTTTGGTGTGCTTCCTATTCTTCAAGTCTGGGTTATGGTGTGGTATTATTTTGTCTTCCTTGAGAATGCTCTCCATTTACTTTTTAATCAGCTATTTCGAAACTTTTAATTTAACTGTTTTAATTGCATTCCCTTCACTTGGACTCAAAACACCTGAGTAAATCAAAATCTGTATTCTAAGTAAAACTTCATATTTTTTGAGTAGGATTTAGCCAGGTGGGATTTACCAGCCTTACTCATTTTGAGACATTCACCCATTTGAGACTACTTGAGAACCTCATATATGGCTTCAGTTACAATGTCTAAAAAGCCTTTGTAATAAAATTACTGTGAACTCTGGTTTTAAATAATTTTGCTCATTGTGAGCCAGCCTACGCAACTCCTAATGTTCCAGAAGGAAATGGGAAAATTCTTGTGTACTTTGATCATTAAGGTCTTCTGTGTGCTTTCATTCTTTTTGAAAATTACCTGAAAATACATATGATATAGAGGCTTTTGTATGGAACAGAACGTTTAGTTGTAAAGCACCATTTCTGTCCCTTATTAAATGGAAAGGCATGTAAACCAAACATTTTAAAGATTTTAAAAAAGAAGAATAAATAAGAAGGAAATGCCAGTTACAGAGAACTAGAATACATTGTCTAAGAGTGTAGTGGAAGCAAAAACCCAAGACGGGGGAGTGACACAAATTAGATTCTTTTTCTCTTTCCAGAATAGTGGTCTGATTTGGACTAAGAAAGAAAAGACACCAAATCGTGTGTCACAGTTTTGCCTATAAATTGAACTATCCCTTCTTAACAAAGCCAGTTTTCTGCTATTGTTCCTCCATGTCAGTTAATGACTAGCTAACCTTTTGGAGGGCAAAAGTACAATAAAATAGAAAGATGAATAAGCAAGATTTGATGGAATTGTGGAATGCACTGGTTTCTTCAATACAGGATAATCACTAACTTACATCTATTGTTCACCTTTTATAGAAAGTATTAACTGTTTCTTTCACATTCATGTTTTATGAGGGACGTTTTAAAACTCTGTGCTTGATTCCTTGGCTTACAATACTTGGAAAATTTAGTTTTTCTGCTTTTTTAATAGGTTGAATCTACACAAAGTATGATTAGGATTTTGGGCCTTTCAGCTACATTACCCAATTACCTTGATGTTGCTACATTTCTACATGTCAATCCCTACATTGGACTATTCTACTTTGATGGCCGTTTCCGACCTGTACCTCTGGGACAAACCTTTATAGGAATCAAGACAACCAATAAGGTAAAGAATCATGAATGCCAAAGAAAAGATTGCTATTTGTAGTTGCTGTTTGTTTTGATCATGCTTCATGTATGTGTGTGTATGGGGGTTTTTTATGCTACACGTGTTTTTTGAAGCGTATTTTCTTTTGTATAAAGATATACATAATTGAAAGGTGATTTAAGCGTCTTCTTTTCTCAGTTTGCCATGCTTGTAAGTAGGCCTTGTTGCAGTTGGATACAATGGTATTTAGCTTTGCATTGCCTCTGCTTCACTACTAAATTTTGCTTTGTGAAGAAGAAATCATCACCTTCAACAGAGTCACTTTAGCAGCTGATTATTCTGCCTCTCTCATTTCAGGTTTCCATGTGGTGTATCTTGTTTGGCTGTAAGAATGCATGAGGAATGTTATAAGAAAAATACTAATTTTTTTAATCTGGTGATATATATATATGCACATATATACTGACACGACATGCATTAATGCTAAAGTTACTGATGAAAACCTTAGCATGCTAAGCCATTAATTATCATATGTACATATTTGCTAGAAACTGTATTTAAAGTAATCCCTAAATAAGCTTCTTTACTCTTTGTGGTGTTGCTCATTTTGGGAAGCATTAAGACAATGGTCAGGTATGATATTCTTGTTAAAAATCATTAGTGCAGTAACACTTGACATGTAAATCATAGTTCTTTAAATACAGGAATTTATGCAAACACTTTTCCGTAGACTTCCCATGCATCTCATTGGCTGATAATTAAATTTTGTATAGTTTAATTTTTGGAAAAATATTGCTCACCTGAGATTTAAATTAATAGAAATAATTTCATTAATAGAAGACATTTTCAATCAAAAGTTACTTTTGTACCTTAATCAATCATAGCATATTGTTTAGTTTTGGTAAAAATGGACATTGCCTTTCTTACTAGGTTATTTAAGTAGTCATTCCATCTGCAGTGCAGGAGAGGAACTTATTTTACAACTGTAGGGAGATGTTTCAAATCTATATGCACAAGAATAGTTTACCATATGGCGCTTACCGTGATTTGCATATTTTAACCTTCATTAATTGCTTTTAGTACCTTCACTTTACTTGCTGTTACTTTTAATTAATCTTTCACTGCTACTTGATTTTAATATTTCATTTATTTCCAGTATATAGTAAGAAAAGAGAAAATACTCCCTTTCTTTATACTCATTTTAGAATGCATTTGGGATTAAAACAATCAAATATATATATAAATCTTGTAAAATTTGAAATTATTAAAAAAACAGTAATTTTCTAAAGAAACATAAGGAGATGAGGAAGTTGTAGGAGGTAATAGTTATTCTGAAATGTGAGTACCTTGCAGACTGTTTTGGTAATACCATAGCCAGGAGTTCTTTTGTTTTTCAGAAGATTGTAATTTAAAATTTCACAGAGCAAAATATATTTTACAATCAAGATAATACACTTTACAGCAAGGAAAAAGTAAAAGTATTAAGCCTCTTTGAAAAAGGATTCTATTCAGGATAATACTAATACTAAAGCTGCCTAATTATTGCCTATATCAACATAGAATCACAGAATCACCAGGTTGGAAAAGACTTTCAAGATCATCGAGTCCAACCCATGCCCCAACACCTCAACTAAACTAAACCATGCCACTGAGCGCCATGTCCAATCTCTTTTTAAACACGTCCAGGGATGGTGATTCCACCACATCCCCAGGCAGACCATTCCAATATTATATTACTCTTTCTGTAAAAATCTTTTTCCTAAATGCTTTTGGTCTTTGTGAGAGGAGGAAAGCAATGTAAGAAAGCACAGGATCAAAAGCAGTTATTGCAGACCATCAGCAAGTGCAGTCAGTGCTATGTCTATATATACACTAATGAGTTGCAAGGAGATAGAAGGTTGTCAGTTACTTTGGGTATATACTTTACCACAGTTTTCTGAAATCCTGCATCCAAAAAAAACTCACCCAAAATTTGGAGCTGATTAGCAAGTTACAGAGTCATGTGGAAGCTGTAGGCAAGCTTTCAAAGGCAAGGACAGCATGATGTGTTTATTATGCATATAAGTTATCCAGGAAAGCTCTTAAAACTCTGTATGTTGAAATTCTTGGAGCATATGGCACCAAGACTAAGATTTGGCTTCTTCAGTTGAGGTCTGTTAATGTCAGATATTTTTCTTTAATGTCAGTTGTTTTTCTTTATGTGTGTTTATGTTTTTCTCTTTCTGTATAAATGCAAAGAATATGTAAAGTTAAGTTTGTAGTATGTGTATGTGTATATATATGTATCCAGGTGTCTTTATGCACTACTCTTGTATGTTTCTCCGTAATGATTTTCACTTGCTATTATTTGAAAACCACAAAATTTGGTAAAATGCTGGCCTCCCATTTTAAGAATGATTAGACTAGGTGCTTGTCTCTAGCACACATGCTCATATTTTCTCATCTTTTTATTACCATACTTGTACAGTTTCAAATACGAATGTTCTCTTTTTCCTCTAAAGCTGTTTTAAAGCTGTGTTTTTCAACTTTCATCTATTCTAGTTAACTCCAAGTATTAAATTTCCATTTTGAAATTTGTACATGGTTTGCATTTATAGAATATTTCTTTATGCCAAAGGAATTTGTTTATAAGACATGAATGCATAAATGAAGAATGGAATCATTGCTATGATTTTGGACTTTATTTATTTATTTCGATTTGTCACAACCTTAATACTGAGGTACATTCAAGTAGATACATGCTATTTATATTGTAATGCATTAAGAAATAGAAAAAAAATATCTTTGCATTGAAGAATACTCTTTATTTCAACTGGAATCTTTCTTAAACATTTTATTTATCTCTAATTGGAAACTCTCTACATAGTACTCACAATGTTCTCTGTGCATGACCCAACTATGAAGAAATGTCTGTTCTCTGTGGCAAAAAAACTATCAGTAGTTTCCTGGAGATAAAAAAATATGTGTGCAAGGTAAAAACTATTTTTGTATACCAAATAGAAGGCCTTAATTCTAGATAAGATATATTAAATTGATATTTCCTCAATACCTTGTAGAAGTAAGATTCCTTAATATGAAACAGATAAATTAAAGAACTGGTTTACTTCTCTTTGATCATTAAAAACACCAGCAAAGTCACATAATAAATTTTCTATTAACTGCCCTTACTCATCTTTTATCTGTGTATTTTCATGTTTTATTTCTGAATTTAATAGCAAAATGCTGTGGTTAGAAATGGGAATCGATTTATTATAAATTTAATTGCATAATCAAATTTATCTTTCACAGATTACTCTAAATTGCTTGTGTAGTAGATAATCTGTAAAGTTAGAGGATATTTTAATATGAACTGTGATGTTTGTTTTTCAGGTGCAGCAGCTGAATCATATGGATGAAGTATGCTATGAAAGCGTGCTGAAGCAAATAATGGCTGGACACCAGGTATTTATTTTTTAGTTTAGTTTCCATTCAGAACATATATAAAGAAGTTAGTTTTGATCATGATAGTGATGTATTAAGAATTTTTTTTTTTATGCTGTGTCACTTCAGAGGTAGCCTCTAACCCTGCAAACCTCTAACCCTTCACAGAAAAAGCATGCAAGAAAATCCAAACTGACTAATAGTGTTAGCTTCTAAGAGAAGTCAAAATTCCAGGTACTTTATATATCCATAAAGTAATTAATGTGTATTTATTTCACTGTTTTTTTTAAATTACAAGGCAAAGTAGGTTAGTACTTTAGAGACCTTACAACAGGTACACTTAATTATTAAAAAAATCAAAAATGAAGCACTTAATTATTATTCTTAGCCTTTCCTATATCTTCCAAATTCTAGTCTTTTATGTTAGAGATGAGGGATGAGAATTATGCAGCATTCAAGACATGGTGCATAAGGACTCAGCATAAGTAATTTGAAATATCCTGGGGTTTGTGTTTTGTTTTCTTTTTAAAGGAAGTACTCCTTCATTTTACTTTACAATAGAGGTTTCTGCAGTGAATTTTCAAGTCTGACATTCCCCTCCATTAAGAATATGGGCCTAACACATTTGCCTGAATAGTTTCTCATTCTGTTATGATTGTGGTCCTGAATCACTCCCACACAATGTCTCTTTTTTTTTAGAACTTTGCACATAAAGCAGGTATGGCACCTCTTCAGAGCAGGAACAAATGCTAGTGCTCGATGATGCTTGAAGAGGTTTTTCAGTAAATAACCTATATATAAAAGTGGGAAGCCCTGCCCCATAGAGTCACACCAAGAATTGCACATTTTTCCCTTGTCACAAAAAAATTCATTGCGTTTTTTGAAAGATGAACAGTTGGTTTATGACTTGGGAAGGGAAAAAATACTTCAGCAACAGTCTCCTAGCTCTTCTGCCCCCACTGTCTTGCTTTAGCTCCATTCTTCCACTTATCTTCTCTTGTTGATATCAGTTACTGTTGTTACATTCAGAAAACTTTCGTGAATATTACTTATGGAAATATTGTTATTTTCCTGAGTGAAGACTGTTAATTAAATTTTTTTAGCAGTACCAAAGGAACTTCAGTTCGTTTTCTTCCCACTATCAATTATGCACATACATTATTAAGTTCCTAACACTGAAATATATTTAGTTTCTTATCTTTTGTTTCTTGTTTTGGTTTTGTGTATTTTCGCTTGCTGAAGTGCAAGTGGCAGAGTCTTTAAATCACTAATATCTAAGTAATGTATCTTGGATTCCCAGCAGGAAGTCTGTATGCTGTTTTGGCATATTTACTGCACCTTTCTTCCCCTCTCTTCACATTGAGGAAAAAACTGACTGCAAACATAGATGATCTTATTTCAAAAAATTCAAGTACCCTAAGTTGTTCAATTCTAGTAGGAGATGTTTTTGTAGCTTTTCTTGAGAATAGTTTTAGTTCTTGTGCTAGAAGCTGAATGAATGAGTGTTTTGTTTTGAGGCATAAGCTACAGCTGTAAGAGGTCAAGTGAAGAACTGTAGTCTACTTGATGTTACAGTTTCAGCAGAGGACACTGTTTCTGATCTCAGTTTCTGAAAATTGTATTTCAAACCAACAGCCGTATAAGTGTCATTTTGGACAAGACAGAAGTGTGGTTTCCCTTGCTGTGTAAATGTTGATTTGATTTCAGAACACATTGGTTAATTTGCTTCAAATGATTGTAAATTTTCTTTGTTTGAAAATGTTCATTCTGCTGTGTTGCAAAACTCTCATTTAGAACATCTAAATAGCAACCAGTTACACTGGACTTTTCTTTGGAGTATTTAATTCATATGGGTCTTGATATTTATTAAACAAAATATCATAACCTGAAATGAATGATTTACTAGTACCATTATATAGGCTTTGACAATGCAGAATCAAGCACATCAGCTCATTGTCTAATTGTAGTATGTAGTACTGTACCACATGAAAAATTGAAGTTTTCCTTTTAATGAGTGTGCTATGACAAATGATCTGTCTAATTGTTAGACCAGCTGCAGATGTTTAAAAAGTGAAAAAAAAAAATGGGTCATGTAGATATATCTGCACTGAGATGCCTGCCCCATAGTGGAAGATTAATATTATGAGCAAATATGAATATTACATTAGAAAGGTTTTCTTCAGTGTCTTTTCACAATTTTGAGAATGCCCTTTGATTTTCTAAGTTTCCAGAAACCCATTACCTTTTGTCCATGTTCACCACAGGCTGTTATCATCATGCTCTGTTACCTTTCTTAGCTTGTGTTTTCCATAAAACTTGTATTTATTGACATTATATATGTGCAAACTTCATATGCTTTTCAACAAAGCTGTGATTGCTTCTAAATATATTTCTTAAAAAGATGTATTCATCTCTTCCCCCTAAATACTTAAGAAAAAATTTCCATAGCTGTTGTTTATCTGTGTGACATTCAGGGCATGGCTGAGATTTTATATCTATTCAGGCAGTAATGTGTGACAGACACAGATCTCATTAGCAGTGCTCCAGAGAGCAAAAAACCTCTCTGTTCTATTTTATACTGAAGTGCAAGAATGAAATACCGGAACCAGAGAAAAACACTTTCTCTCTTCTAAAGTTGCTTGAGTTAATATAGACCTTCCTGTGGCCATCAAGGTTTCTCAATGTTGTCTCTTTCAAGATTCTTGACCAGAGTCTTCGGAATGTCTTAATGAATTAAATTCAGCATTGTTTATCTACTGTTCTGTTAACTCATTCTCAGAGAATTCTACCGTAGCAGAACTAAATAATTTACTCTTATGGAATTCATGCTGATGTGTCACTGTCATATTGTAGGTTGCAGTGTGAGGTTTGGCTACAGTTACACATCCGTGTGTTCTTATTAGATGAACATGTGTTTTCATTTTTTAAGGCTAAGGCTGGTAGGAGTAGTTGCATTCTATAGGCATGTGTTTTGACAGATGGAGAGAAGCTTTTTATGTTGATTTTTCAACATTCATCCTCTGCAAGACTTCAAGTTCTTCCTGGCTACTGGGAAATTAAGAGTTGGTGATTCAGTTTTTAATTTTAATCCATCTGCTCAAACTAATGAGATAACTCATTTGTAGGCTTCACTTTGAATTACCAAATGCAACTGAAACAATAACATTTGTCTTATAGCACAATTCTCCTCTTGTTTAACTTGAGGAACTTTGATAGATGGCTTGCCCTACTGAGTTTTCTGGGGTTTTTGTTACAGAAACTTCCTGTCGTGACTAAAGAAGTAAGATCAGAAAATGTCCCAAATGTCTCCAAGAACTTTTTTAATCAGTGTGCTCGTTTTGTAGGATTGCTAACTATTAGAAGTTTTCTCTGGCAAATCCTACTTCATAAGATGGCTTTAAGTGAGAACCTCTAGCACTGTTAAGTCTGCTTTTCTGGGACTTCCAAGCTTGATATTATGAGATGAATATTTGTTTTTATGGCATACTTTGAATTTGCTGTGTTCTGATATAATCTAAAAAGATGTTAGATCTTCCTGGACTAATTTGCACTTTCGGAGTTTCATTTCTACTTCTTAATAAACCAAAGATTCTTTAAATAAGGAAAGAAAAAATTGTGCACCATTTGTCAGAAAATCTGATTCCATGCTCAGTTGCAGGTGGAGTATTTTTCCAGCATTTCTCTTCCATGATACTCTTCATTTGAGGACTAGGTGAAGGCTAAGTGACTGACAATCATTCCCTCGATGTTATTACAGTTGTCTTTTTTCAGACAGTCACCAGTAGTGGGCCACATCAATCAAAACCATTATTTCAGCTACAGAGCTGAAAAAAATTTCACATTTTACAGCCGTGTGAGAAGGACATCTAATGATAACAAGTTGTGGGGTGCAAGTAGCACCTTTCTGAGACAGCCTGTAGAGAACCTCACAGGATCAGCAAAGACTGAAGGCTACATAGTGTCAGCATCGTTTTTATAATAAACTGAAACATTACACTACTGGACAGTTGTGTGAGTCAACACAAGCAGGTGGCCAGAACAACCACAAACCCATGGCTGAAATGCAAAGAGTAAGTTTTTTTCATTACCTCACCAACTGGAGGACTCTGAGGCAGCACCTGGGCAGCAGAGACACACGAGGGGCAGTGCAGGCACTGCTGGTCTCAAGATTCTACTTCTCAAAACAGAGGATAAACAGCAGTAGACATAATATATGTGGTTTCCCATACTCTTAATCTCCTGGCCTAGGCAACCCCAGCTGCAAAGTCACTTGAGTGAATCTACTATCATCCTTGCCATTCTTCCACTTTTAACCTTTTCCTCCCAATAACCAGTTTAGGACAATGCATATCATACTGTGTTTCTCTTAACAATTTATGACACCCATGTCATGTTATGATTTGAGAAATAACAGTATTTTTAGGAGTTTTGAGAAATAACATAGTATTGTTAAGGTTTTGGTTATTCCTCTGAAACATATCATGTGTAAATTTTGATTTTATGTTAGATTCCTTTATGTAATATATTGAACTGCTGCTTTCTTTGTCAAGGCTCAGTTGTTTAAGTTAGTATCCTAGGGAGTTAATTCTTTTTCACTCTGACACTTAAATTCACATCCATTATGTCTCCTGCTGTTACTGACCTTTAGCTGGTTTATCTTATTAGCTTGATTATCAAGAGATGATCTTGTGTTTCTCCCATTATCCCCATCACCTCTTAAATATTGTTGTTGTTGTTATGAGTTTGTCAGAACCTTGGTCTTTGCTATATTTTCTTTTTTTCTTTCTTGTTTTTTTTTTTTTTTGGTCTGAAATTCACTCGATCAAAAATCCCATAAATTTCTTGCATTATCAATTAGAAGAGTTGTTCCTGAAGTCTTTGAAAGCTTTTGAAGGAGGTTCTTCCTCAAATTTCAGCCATAAAACTCTTTTTTTTGCCACATTCCCCAGACTATTCACTTATTTTGCTTCTCTGACATTTTCTTGTCTTATAAGTGATTCTCTTTCATATTACTTAAACCTTCAAAAGAAGTCCTGTGTTTTCTTTGCCCTTGATATTGTTTCAGCAGGTCTTCTGCATTTTCTCTCTGCACCTTACTTTCCTGTATGGCTTTTTTTCCTGACCTTCAATGCTCTGTTCCTCTACTTGTCTTCAGTCACAGGTGTCTAAGTTTCAGTCCTGGTTCCGTATCCAATGCGCTTTGCTCCTTTGCAATTTTCTCTGTTTAGGACAATTTTTAACTTGGAGTGCCTTTGGCATTCTCTTATCTTCTGAAACCTCTTTTCTTTTTTAAGACAATAATGCCTATTTTCCTACTGCTTTTGAGAGTTTTCTATGTAAGTCTGACATGACAGTATCTGTTTTTTCTTTCAGTACCTCTGGTACTCAAGGAAAATCTAGGAGTTGTACTTTGCGATCCATGAGTGTCCCTTCCAGCTCAGCTTATTCTGTGATTCCTTGGAAGTTCATTTTCTCACTGAGCTTGGTGTTTTCAGTTCATAGCAAAAACTGGCTGTTCCGTGGATGTTCTGACACCTTTCTGTGCTTCTCATTGCCCTTGCTGTTTGTGCAGGCATTGAGGTTCCAGGTACATAACTACTGAGGAGACATCATGGCTTTACAAGAAGTTGTTTCACAATGCAAAGAGCAGCTTTTCTGGGTGGCTGAAGATGCCAAGTTGTCTGTTGCAAAGAATTTGGATTTTTGAAATGCTGTGTAGCCTTGATAGCCTCACCACAACATCGTAAAGGGAATGCAGAAGTAGTAATTGTACAAAACTACCAACAACTGGCCTTAAATTGAGCTAATAACTGCAAACCAGTAGAGATACAACAAGCCTTTTTTGAATTAACATGCTAGAAATCTCACTACTGGGATGAAAAACGTGGATGAAAAGTAATATTGAACAGCTTTATACAAACCATCTGTTCTTGTTGATGCACTGTGAGTGGTGATTTTGAACTGCCCGTTTTGTGCTTATTTCAGTTCAGTTTTTTTAACCTTTTGAGGAAAATGCTTTTTCAAATACATTGTTAGTTTCTGAGCTGTTACTGTTCTCATTTGAGGTAGTTTTTTAGGTTTGACTGGATTGTGTTCTCGTCTGCTTTTTCAGTATTGTCTCGACTGTATCTGATATACCTGTCACAAGCTTTTACCTTTTATCTTTTAAAATTAAGTGAATGTGCAGAATACAGCCATGTATACTTGTAACATTTTTAATTAGTCTGTGCATTGGCTGGTTATTATGCAGTTTTCTGGAGATCAAGATTGCTATATTAATTAGAATTTATGTTCTTAATTAAAATGTTGTCTTACACCACTGGTCCACATTTAGTTAATTAGAAATAATTTTGAGGTGCAATACATTTTAAAAAAAATTTGGAATAATTTCTAAGTATCACCTTGCACAGATTTTTAATACTTTACTATATCAAATCAGGATTTTTGTTGTCTCAGATCAGAAGCAAATTATATAGTCAGAACTGGTTCTGTGATGTATATTGCACATAAAGCATTCACTTTGTCTGTAATTGTTCTCTATGTACAATAATTGACTTGAACTTTGCAGTACTAAGAAGTGTCATCTTGTTTTTCTGAGCTATCTTAAACTAAAAAAGAAACAGAGTAGTTAATTTAAATCTATTATATTAAATTGTCAGCAGTGAATTTGACAGGTATTAATTTCATGTGTAAAAATGATGGATTAAATTTCTTTATTATCAGTTTTCCAGCTGTTATTTGGCTGCAGAAGCTATGTGAAGATAAGAGTTTAATAAGCTTAGTTACTGGGGCTGTTGACAACGCTTTTATAGCCATGTCTTGAGATAAGATTTAATAAAACAGTATTTTCTTCAGAGGTCTCTCTGGAACTTAGTACCTTGAGAATTAAGCTTGTCCTAGTATTTTTTCCTGGGTGAAACAGTGTTTATAGCAGTCTTTGGAAAAGTAACTCTTGAGAAGGTACAGGATTTTTTAAAATGTATTCTTCCTCTAGATTGGGTTTTTTTCCCTAGATTTTCATTTTAGAGCTTAAAGAGTTTTTTTCAGCATGAGTTTTTGTACCTCTGTATCTGTACAGATTGTTTCTCTTTCATCATCTGCTGTAGCTTATTTGCATATATATATGTGTATATATTACTTCTATATTTATATGTGTGCACATGTATGAATAAAATACACAAATACAGAAGGTAAAGTGGCCTGGCAGGATAGCTGAATTATGACTGATGATTTTAAATGTTATTTCTCTGTCAGCTAATCGATTAAGTGAAGAATTGAGGTTTTGGATAGTTTTCTTTTGCAGATTTTGCACAATTAGAGCCCATTTGTATGTGTGGTTTCTTAAACAAAATCACAAAGTAATTCAGTGATAGTGCACTATTTTTAATGTTCTGCCTCGTCATCATTTATTTATGCTCTTCATTTCCACAATAACTGCCTTTTCAACTTTAAGGGTATGATAATTAATACAATCTTATGCTTGTATAAGTGAAATTTTGTATCTGGCTTTAATTGAAAATACTATATTGATGTGCTATTTAAAAGATAAGCTTCAAGAAGTGTTTTACACTAGATGTTTCATGTTATTGTCAAATGATATGTAGGTACCATTTTCCTCTACATTTTCTGGTCAAAAGTCTGTTTGACTTTAAACATTTACCTTGTCAGCTGCCTTTATGAACAGCTGAGGAAATTGCTAGAAATTGATGCCATAACAAGTTATGTATATAAAACCCCATAATTCCTCAATTAGGGAGCCTTCTGTTTGTGTGCAATGTTTCTATGCAGTGTGCTAATTTTTGCAGGTATGTTTGTATTTATATAGTAGTTTGTCTGTATATGTGTACTCAGGTGTTCACAATGAATTTACGTAGACCAGAAACACCAATTTAATATCTTCCCGTTAATTATGAGTACATGAGGTGTTCATGAGTTTATGTCTGCAGTCCTGCACAGCTACACAGTATTGTCACTATTGGTAATTACAGCTGTTTAAGGTAGCAAGTGTTGCTATTTAGAATTATTTTTCTTCTGATATTATGAATTTGCATTGAATCATTAAAAAAACCAAAAAAAATCAATTTTAGTTCCAGATGAGCAACTTCTCATGGCCTAAAATTTTATTTAAATGAAGTAATAGATGATAACATCCTGAGCCAGTTGGCCTTTTGTGGATGACCTAAACATTAAGTTGCAGATTTACTGCTTGCAAGTGTGGCAAAGGCAGCTTGACCAGTCTTGCAGTCATATGTGATGAGTTTTAGTAGCTCTATGTTAAAAACTGTTTTTCAGATATAACACTGCAGACCGCTAGCAGTCTAGAAGATTGAAAATTCTTGCCCTGTAGCTCTGAAAGAAATGGATCTGTGTGCTTAATTTATTGTGATAGTATCAACTATATAAATAAACTACCTGATTTTTGTCAAAATATCTGTAAATTATTCAAAATGTAACAAGGCAGCTACTGTCCACCAAGACCTTATGCCTGTCACAGACTTTAAACAGGTGTCACCTGAGAATCCAGTGGTAATGTCATTGGTGGATTTCAATTAGAAATATACAGAAACATAGGTTGCTGTAGAAAATAAGGTATTTTGAGGAATTCATGACAATGGAAAATAAATTTTCACTAAGATGCATCAGGAAATTCCTTTTGACTTTATACTTCTAATCACTTTCCTATGAAGATTCTCATTTATGTAATGCTGTGGTGTTGAGAGTTTTCTTTGTGGCTACTGAAAAGATGATTCCAGAATATTTTACATTTGGATAATTGCATGCCTTTTAATCATGAGGTATTTTTGATACTCTTATTTAGGCTAGGATATTTTGAGAAGGACTAGGTTTATAACACATGGGTTTAGGAGGGAGATTCTATTTGTTCTAGTGCAATTTACTACCATTAACAATAAATGCATCATTTAAGTTCTTCATAACTGAATAAAGTTTCATATTAAAAGCACTGCTTGTGCTTGAAAGCAGTCCTTTATTTTTCTGGTGATATAGAAAAGCTGTTGATTAAGGGCAAACATCTGGATAAAGGTCTGTCTTTAAATCAGTACTGATAAAATATAAATTAGAAAACATGACTGTTCTTTTAATTGTTTAGTGGTTTTATGTTACTGAAACCAGAAGATAAGAGAGATTGACATGGCAACTTCCTTAATCTTTTTTTGCTTACATAAAAGTAATGGGAATAGATATAAAGATTTCTCCAGTATTTTCTATGTTCCTTTCCTTGACTAAAGCTCATTAGAATTTGCTTATCACTACTGACTCCTGGGTTATTTTTGTGTATTACAAAGGGTATACATGTGAGTATAAATAGATTTGGAAACATAAGAAGAGACACGGTGAACAATTCTTAATCTAGAGCAATATTCGTTGAAAATGTAATTTGTTATACCATAGAAACATATTTTATTTTACAAAGTCAAAATAGTTATGTCAAAGCAGGACAAATGCTTAAAACAAATTATTGCATGATCTTGTTTTTCTAAAAAAAGATACAGTGAAAAGCTGCTTATAATTTTGAATAATAATTGTCATTCAAGTCCATTGGCATCTACAAAAATGCAATTGTTAACTGCCTAATGACATATATTTGCATAGTAATAGACTAGCTATTCTTGCTTAATTTTCTACACAAGAATAGTTATTGCTATTTCTATTTCTATCCTGTCAATTAAAATTCAGAATAATTTCTACTACCTGTAGAAGTCAATAAAGTATTGTTTGTTTGTCTTATTTTTAATTCACCCTCTGCTTTAATTTCCACTCTATTCGTTTTTCCTCTGCAATGTGTAATATATTTGGCTAATGCTACAAATGGAAGATAGCACAGATCCTAGTATACTGTTCTGAAACAGGTTTTCTTTAATGAAAAAGGTATATAACTCTTGTATAAAGGCAGAGTCATGAAGTTTCTTGTGGGCAAGTACTTTTCACTCGAAGCATCCTCCCACAGGTGCTGCTGCATAAAAACACTGTTTGTTCTTCAATGTAAAGGTTTGATGTCATGAGAGTCTCCTATTGTAATGCTAGAGGCTCAGTGTCACTTAAGGTCCATAACTGTTTTATCTGTAGCCTTGAATGGAAATGACACCAAACCCCTATATCTTTCAGTTTTATGTAGTGGCAGAGGACACAATGTCACGTTTTACATGAGTGTGGCTGAGTGCCTCTCTGAGATGCCTGTGCACTGCTGTGTGCAGCATATGGAACAAAAGGGAGAAATTAGGGATCTGCATCCCTAATTGATGAGCTAAGATGGTATTGAGATCAGAGATGTGATATGATGCCTCACATGACTGAGTGCTGCAATGGGTGGAAACAGAATCTTGAGCAAGGTCGAGGTTAGGGCAGCAGGAAACCTGCTTGTGTGTGAGACCACAGCAGGGATACCTGGAGCTCTGCCTGGGGTGGATGATAAGCCAGCTGAGAGTTTGTGAGGAAGATTAGCCAGTAGATAGACATAAGCAATGTTATTGTGGGATTTTGCTACAGACATTGTTCAGGAAAAAAGTAAATGAGACCTTCTTCAGACAACTAGAAGAAGCCTCATGTTTGTAGTCCCTGGTCTCCCAGGGAGACATTACCACCCCAATATCTACTGGAGAGATAACACAGCAGAGCTAAAGCAATCCAGGAATTTTCTGGAGTGCATTGATGACAATTTCCCAGCACAAATGATTGAGGAGCTGATGAAGGTTGATGCTGTGCTGCACCTTGTACTTACAAAAGGGGAAAGACAGGTTGGGGATCTGAATGCTGGGAGATGTTTTGGCCGCAGTGACCATGAGATGGTAGAGTTCAAGATTCTGATGAAAGGGACAAGGCAAAAAGCTGCATGGTCCTGGGCTGCAGGAGAACACTTTGTCCTTTTCAGAAATCTTGGAAGAATCCTATGACAGGTGGTTTGGTAGACCTAGGGGATTTTTCAAATATTAGATCTTCCAAGCTCAAGAACAGTCCATTCTGATGTGCAGGAAATCAAGCAAAATGGCCCGAGGCAAGTGTGGATGAGCAAGAAACTCCTGGCAAGCATGATAAGGAAGCAGACAGGAGGGTAAAGCAGGGACCAGAGACCCAGGACTGATATAAAGCTACTGTCCAAGCATGCAGAAGTAGGTTTAGGAAAGCCAAACTCCATCTGGAAGTGAATCTGGCAAGGTGTGTACAGGGCAGTAAGAAGGGCTTCCACAAGTAAGAAGGGCTTCCACAAGTAGAGCAGCAGTAGGAAGGCAACTAAGAAAAATGATGGCTCTTTGCTGAATCTTTGAAGGGCAGGAAACCTTGTGACATGAAACATTCACAATATTGAGCTATTCAATGGCCTCTTTGCCTTGGTCTTGCTAGTAAGATTTGCCTACAGGAATCCCAGAGTCCATGAGACAAATGGGAAAGATCAGAGCAAAGACTTATCCTTAGTCCTACCCTTACTGTAAGAAAAATGAAAATTAAGAATAAAAAAGATGATAGATTTTCAAAATGTGTGTGATAGAGCAATATTATGGATAGATTTAGAACATGCAAGGCAAAATGAAGGAAGAGCCAACAGGAAGAAAATAAAGAATTTCCAGTATAATGTCCTTACCATAACTCTACATAGTTTCATGAATGGCATGAAGCTGAGTTGGAGGAGGTTTAGGTTAAATATTAGAAAAAGGTTCTTCACCCCGGGAGTGGTTGGGCACTGTAACAGGAACCCCAGGGAAGTGGTCACAGCATCAGCCTGACAGAGTTCAAGAAGAATTTGGACAATGCTCTCAGGCACATGGTGGGATTCTTGGGGGTGTCCTGTGCGGGGCCAGGAGTAGGACTTCAATGATCCTTGTAGTTCTCTTCCAACTCAAAAGATTCGGTGATTCATAAGCAATAAAAAATTTAGACGAGACTGTACAATAAAACATTCACTAGTGTAGTCACATTTTAAGTGAATATACATTTGCACATTAAAAGAAATACAGAAATTGACATTATAGGGCACATAACTTTAAAAGTAGTATTATTGCAGATAAATAAATGAGCAAGTACACATTGCAGTAGTAAAAATATCTGCACAATGGAGTTGTTACCCCTTAAAACCCAGTATGTCTAAATAGAAATGTGCTTAGTTAAATTGTGATGTTAAATGGATTTCTTAATGAGATTATAGAGGGGTTCTTTTAATCCTAGGTTTTGTTAAAACAAGGATGATCGGAAGTAATTTATTTGAGTGAATAAACCAAAATTTAGAGAGCAATTAATGGTAATCTATCAAGAGTTCAAAATATATCACCTTAATGTTTTGATTAGCTGATGAAACACTATATATTTCTTTGTTATTGGTTAATATTTTCTGTTAAAATACTGTATGGTATTGTGTAGCTTTGTTCTTCAGCACAGCTTCCTAAATATTTCTCTTGAATGTGCAGATATTTAAATGGTGAGGCTTGCTGAAATTTTTTTTTTTGCATTTTTGACTTCTCAACCTTGAAGGGAAATTCCTGTATTCCAGTCCACATTATTTAATGTTATGTGCTGAGTAAATGCAGTCTGTTTTTAAATTGTGAAGAATTTTTTGAAGAAAAGGAAGGATATAAAAAATGTCTCTTTAGCACTAGTTTGTAGGTAGCTTAGTAATCCTCCAGTTTTCTGTAGTGTAAAAGAAGATCTTAGTACACATGCAAATTATATCAATATTTCTTTTAAATACAAGATGTACTAACATTAATTAAAATAATTAGAAAGTAAATTCAAATTCGCTTGTTGCCTTAGTAAGTGACATCCTGTTCAGCTTGTTCCATTCCCATGGTGTTGTTTAATATGTGGAAAGAATATGCAAAATGCAAAAATCTACTAAAGTAAAAATAAGATTTCCGTATTAAACTTTTTAAGCTTTAGTGTAGGTCAACTTATGAAATTTCTTATTTTATTGCTGTTCTTTTAGTTACTAGTTCTGGATAGTTCTTCTTACCGGTTTTGGTGAGAGGAAGGGGAAATCACATTTATACACTGCTGTGCTATCAGTTAGAACTGGTAATCAAGATAGTCTGATTTAACATCATTTTTGATCAAGAGCCATTAGTGAACTGTGTGTGGTTTCATGTATATTTTGCATGTAATATACTTTTTATTCTGTAAATATTGGGCACTGCAATTTTGAACTCTTATCGTGGCAGTTAGGGAGAAATCACAATGAGAGAAAAACAGTTTTATTACTCTTTAGAATAAGGCTATATGTTAGTGAGTTTTACTTAGTCTATAAGATAGTTCCATTTAATGATGTGGAGGGAAATGTTTTTAACATAAATAGGTGCCGTTAGCAGTCCTTGGGGAAAAGTGTTGAAATCTTATTAGGAATTGAGTTTTGTAAAATACTTGGAGGAATTTTCATGCTGACCCTAAGGGAGAAAATGTTTGTACAGATTAATCTGTTGATCAATATCCCTAACTGTTCATTTTCAGTGGAAGTAATACCCAGATCAAGAACCACATAAAAGAACATTTTGTAAGGATTTAGCTGTGTGAAGCCAAACAGTGTCTTGAGGCTAAAATACAGACACTTGTTTTTTTACTACATAATTAATATCAACATTGAATCAAATAAATTCATTCTTTCATCTTAGTTTCTTTGAAAAGTGTGATGCAAAATGGGTGGCAAAACCTAGGCTGCCTCTCATCAACGAGAGGTGTTCAGTAAAAGAGAATTGCTGAACTCAAGCATTCAAGTGACCAGCACTTTTAATAACAAGATGGAAAGATAACTGAAAGAGTCAGCGTGTTTCCCCAGAAAAATGATGCACCATTTTAAGGCTATCATAGAGAATATCAGTTTGAAATATGTATTTTCCAGTAGGAAAAGTTAATCTAAGCATCTTTGCTGTCCAAAGCAGAAGAAATGTATTTCAAAGTATTTCAAATACATGATTATAAATTTTTAGTAGTAATAGCACATTTGTCTGTGCTTTGATGATGCACTAACATTAAAAGATTAAAACCTGGAATATGCAACTCTTTGGAGAATGCAAGCAGTTTCTGCTGTGAATTTTAAATAAAGTTTTTGGTGAAAAGGTTTGATTTGTTTTATACATTGAGAAAATTCTGAGGAGGTAACCTAGCTAGAGACATTTGCTTTCTCCTTTCTTGTATATTTTTTATTATTTAAAAGCTTTGGTTTCAAGAGAGAGCAGCAGACACTTTCAGCACTAGGGCTATATACACCAGAGCTAGCTTTGAACTGCAGAGTACAGATCTAATTACACAGCTTGTAACTGTGGAACCGCTTCTCTCTATTCTAAATTACTTTTCCTAACTTATTTGCATAATGTAATACACAGAGATTTTGCCACTGAAATATAATATTCTCTGACACGGTTAGGACAGGCTAAATTAACCCTCCAAAGACTGTATTGCTGTTTCACAGTATATTTGATAAATGTTTACTGACTTCATTGGGGAAAAAACATTCAACAAGGTGTCATATTGCAATTTTTAGCTAGGGCTGTTTCTTTTAGAACGTGATGATGTACAGAGATTACAAGATGTAACAAGATATATGGAGATTGTTGTCTATCTGAGAAATTATATTTTTTTGGTCAACATTTTGCAATCACTTTAAATTTTTTCAGGTGTTGATATGTGATCATTTAATACATAAAAGTCAATGAATTCAGGTATGCATTATTGCTTTAAAAACAGTGGGAAGTAAATATCATAAAGAAATGTGCTGCACATCTGAAAATTAGATGTCTATAAGAACTGTAGAGAGGCTTCTGGGTAGAGGACAGTTACACAATGCTTGTTTCTTAGTTATTGTCTGCATACTAAGGTCTTAGATCTTTCTGAATGAATCAATGCTATGGCGTCAGAGATTGTCATACATGCAGGCAGAAGCTTTAGAGATCATAACTGAAGTTTTATCAAGTCTGCACCAAGCCTCTGCTAACCAGAAGCAGAAACATGTGCTCTTTATTGTTCATACTTGATGAATTCATTAAAATTTATTGAGTATAATAGACAAAACAGAAGAGAATGAGAACTCAGAGCCTAAAATGCAATGTGGTCCCAATCCATCTGTCCCATTCGAGTTCTTGAAGCATATATACTGAGTGCTGCTGACTATCAGTTTCTAAAGCTCATGGGATTGTTTCTAGACGCATATTATGGCAAGCAGTAATCAGAAAGGAATATTTTAATTGTTTTTAGGTAAAATACTCCAACTCTTTTTTGAGGACTCTTGACATTCTCAGCAGCATGAAAAAAATGTAAAACATTTCTCTCAAATATTTTGATTAGTGTTTTCATGGCTTTTGAATATTGTATTAGTGGTCCTGCTGTTAACAGTGGTATATTCTTGTGGGCTTTTAACTGTGAGCATTGCGCAGTAGTTCTCTTTTGTCTGATTGGTTTTCATTTCTCACATAGCCAAGTTGTAGCATCAGAATGTTTATCACCCCACTATTTGTTTCCAGATCATTTAGGATTTGTCAAATAACACAACTCTTTATATCAATGTTAATCTCACTACTTTGTGAAGATGAACTCTTTATGACCAACAATTGTTCCCTATTTTTAAAGACTTACATATCTTTAAAAAATGCAATCATCTCAAAAGCGCTTTGAAAATATTATATACTATGTAGGTAGGATCATCCTTTAATTGCCCTAAAGTGGCATTAATTTTCATCAGTACGTCATGTATTAACTAGTTTTTGCCATTCCCATAGGGAATATTTTGTAATTAAAGTGTTTTCATTATTTGATTAAACCTTTCTTTATTTCTCATTGGCCCTGTTTCTTTCTGTCTAAAGGTGATGGTGTTTGTTCATGCTAGAAATGCTACAGTACGAACTGCTATGGCTCTTCGAGAAAAAGCCAAAAATAATGGTCATATTTGTCACTTCTTGTCACCCCAAGGATCAGAATATGGACAAGCTGAAAAACAGGTAAGTGAATAATTTACATGGATATTCTTTTCAGGCTTGGAATTGATGTTTTTTACAAGAAAGTCCAGCATGGGAATAGATGCAGCATTTTTGAGCTTCTGGAAAGATTTTGCTTTGAAAAGTCATGTGAAGTTGCTGAATTGAATGGGGGAACAGGAGGAGTAAAGGTGAAGGAAGAGCAAAGTCCTATTACTTTCAGTTTCTTAAGATAAAGCTGATAATTGTTGTGTTTTACGCAACTTGTGCTACTTGACAGTTACCTTCATGTTTGCAGCTCAGGAAGTCCCTAGACCACCAGTTTAAAGGAATATACCAGTATATCTGCTGAAAGGATATTTCCATAACAATTTTTAATTCCATGCTGTGTGTGGCATTTATATTTGGTGATATCAACTGAGGTCTAAAGATTTGAGCTAGCAGTGTCTTTTTAATATCCCTTGAAAAAATAAGGTTCTTTCTCTTTCCATAATTGATTTCTCCCCCACGAACATAGAGGAGATGCTTATTCATTGTAAAAAATTTAATACAGTGCAAGACATCTTCTTGCACTGGCAAATATATCCATAAACTCTTCAGTATTTTGGATCCCTGTAAATTAGAATTTTCTGAGGGTTGTAGGTTCTTGTGTCTGTCATTAGTTGTAATAAATATGTTACCTTATTATGTACCTCTGAAGAGATTGTGAAAAGATTTGTTCAGTCTTAGTAATTATGAATGGAGCATAGATGTTACAGTTGGTAGAATTAGATTTCTGAAATGTAGAGAAATGTAAAATCAGGATCAAATATGTTCTTTTTGTCAAGATACTTCTGAGAGCTATAATAAATAATTTAAAACTACACTCTTATAAGTTGATATCCTTATTTTTAATAAAATAGCATATTTAAAAGCCTCTCTTTTTCTAGTAGATGGTAGTATCTCCTGCATTATAAAAATGCATTCTAACCTGAACTTGGAGACCCCATGTTCCTACTATAACACTAATTAATGCTGAACTTTTTTTTCCATTCGATTTCTTAGAACAAAATCTGAAACTCTTCATTTATTAAAAATAATGTTAGTTTTTTTAATGGTAATACAAGAAAAAAATTAAGTTATTGAAAATATTAGTGCTTATTTAGACAGTCAAAATTATTGCTAAAGAAATTGAGAAAAATGTTATGCTTATTTAAACAGTGCATATTTTGTGAGGTATCTGTCAAAGAATCCAACTCACTGTGTATGTCAGTGAAAACAGCTGCTGTATCTTTAATTTTACTTCTCATTAATTAATTAAATTAGATTAAATTAATTAGAAGGCATATTCCTGTGTTGATGGAGACAACAACACTGCCACAGAGAAAAATTCTAAACCCATTTGGAATATGTATAATATGAATGTGTTTTGATGTGTTTTGTCATAGCAGTAGATTACATCTTTGAGGCAATGCATCATTAGCACCATACTGGGAAGCACAGACAGGCAAGTGGAGGAGAGGGAGTTGTGTTCTCTCTTAGGCTGGTCTTTGTGCAGAGCCCCACAGTGAATGACATGTGCAGCTCCTGTCTGGTTCAAGGTTGGAGCAGGAAGGAAGGGACAGGGAGGTTCTGGTTGAGATCTGTTGTGGACTGTCTGTCCAGGTGGATGTAGTGATTGTGACTTCCTGTAGATACTCTATAGGCAGAAGTCTCCCCACTTCATTTTCAGCCGTTTTCTGGGATGAGGCAACCCATGAGGTTCATAGGCTACACTTAGAGACCACTTTTGAGTCCAACCAGGCCCCTACTTTGCTGCTCAGGAATTGACGAGAACCATTTCCATGAATGGCAAATTTCGTTGTAGTGATTGAGTTCAGTATTCAGAGGAAGGCTGTGATGGTAAACAGTGACATTTAGGACTGTGGTCTTTGGGAGAGCAGTCTTTGGCTTATTTAGAGAATTACACAGTAGAATCTGCTGGGAAGCTTCCATGAAGCAGACAAATGTCTCTGCTTTTGCATTGAAGAAATGGTTTGAACAGGGAGGCGTTCACCTTCATTGAAAGCAGTGATGACTTGGCGTCATGTTCAGGAAGTAAGGAAGAAACTGGGACAGAGAGAGGTAAAGCAAAATGAATACTTAAGGTGTAAGATTTACATGCTATTCATAAAAAATACAAGTAAAATATTGTCAGTGTATAGGTTCATGTGAAATGTACTTGTTATTCTAAGCAAACTCCCAGGGGAATTTGAATTCTTATGTTGGAATACTATTCTTTTAAAATATGAAAATGTAAGCATCATTCTTTTTCAGGAAAAGCTGTAGACAAGGTCGGTATACACACTTCCAAGTGTTCTTACAGAGAAACTTGAAGCTTGGAAATGTAATGTGAGAAATTATGGAATCTTTCTCAAGAGAATTAAAAAAATTCTTAAGAATTGGTACCCAGGAAGAGTGTGGAAGATGAGACAAAATGCAGTTAGAAACCAAGCTGGTGATGATTGTCTGGGAAAGCAAGACCAAGTGTGACTCTTAATAACAGAACAAATTTATAACTAGACAAGAAGGAAGAGTTTTGAAGACCAGAGTGTCCTGGTTCCAGCCAGGACCGGGTTAATTTTTTCGGTAGCCAAGAGGGGACCTGGAGGTTATTCTGTACTGACTCACATCATTGCTGGGGGCAGGGGGAAGGGAGTGTCTTCTGGGGAGAAGGGGTTTCTTCTGGTCATGTGGGTGTGGCAGAGGGAGTAGTCTGGTAACACCAGTTCCAGCAATCAATCACACATGAATTGCTCCCCTCTTCCTTGTACCCTCTGTCATTAGTATTTTTGCTGTTACTGTTTGCTTTCTTCTCTCCTTGCTGTTTCCAGTAAATTGTTCTTATCTCAACCCATGATCTTCACCTTTTGTGCCTCCAATTCTCCTCTCCAGCGAAGGGGGAGGCTGTGGGAGGCAGAGAAACAAGCAAGTGCATGGTTAGGAGACTCTCAGTGGGGACAGTAAATTGGGGAGTACCATTCCTAAACCACAACTTGTAGCAATGAATGAGAGGGAATTGTGTTCTCAAGCTGAGATCACATAACATTCTTGTGTCTGTCCTGAGACTTGCAATGGCTATCAAGAGACAGAAGAACTCATTAAATTCTTCCAGTAATCAATATATGTCATAGGCACATATTACATAGATTATTTTACTTCTTGTGCATGTAAATATGATCTAGATATTGGGGGAAAATATTATTATTACTATTGTTGTTGTTTTATACAGATTAAACACTGCAGTGTACTTAAGGGCTTCTTCATTGACACACATAAATAAATCAGTAATAGGAATACTAAAAATAGAATGAAGGCCTAGTCATACTGAAATCTGTAGCAAAACACTCCCAGTAACTTTTCCCAACATATTTCATTTTTTCCTCTTTCAGGATCCATTCAACAAACAAAGCTAAATTATATTCATTTTAATTACAATAAAAATTGTTTTGTTGATTCTGTTACCTAATGTATGTATGTATTTTCTACAAAAGGAGTTTTCAGGATTGAGGGAATATGTGTTCTCTTTTCATCAGAAACTAACATGAATATAATGTATTGAAATAATTATGTCACAGAATGTATCTTTGAGGCATATTTTTCTTTACATACAGTTAGCACAATAGAGATACTAATCAAATAAGATATATACTCTGCCAAAGCATCAACTGTGCATAAACAGCCATCAATAATCATAAAATGAGTAATATGCTTGCAACATTTCACTGAACAATTAAAGCTCTTACATATGAAGACATATGAGCAAACCAAAGATTTCAGTGATTAGAGCATGTGGTGGGTTGTTATTAAAACTATTACTGTTCAGTCTAAATTTCTTTTTCTTTCTTAACAGTAAATATTTCTAACAGAAGTAACTATAATAAGAGCAGTAATGTGCATGCATCTTACCGAAGGTCTTTACAATCGTGTATTTTGTCATAGGAACTTTCAGCACTATTATTTCTAAAGATTTCAGAGTGTAACAGATAAAGACAGAAGGCACAGTGAAATCAAGCTGGGTATAAAGGAGTTGGTTATTTTCCTTAACTTTCTGCTTTCTCTCCAATAACCCATCCTGGAATTAAACAACAGAGGCTGGAATAGCACTGTCTGAAGCATGTACAATACACATCTACATTCAGGTAGCCTGAAAGTATAGAAGTTTTCTCCTTCGGTGGTAGTTCTAATGCTGGAGAGGTTTACTGGCGAAGGTAAGAACTTCAGTACCGCGTGGGTGTACACACAGAGCCTACATTTATAGGCTTAAGTGACTGTCATCAGAAATTATGTCTGTACAGTTTTCTACCATTACAGCTGTCAGAAAAAGAGAAAAAAAACCATTGTAGACAACTATGGTGCTAAGCAGAACAAGTCAGAGTTGTAGAAATACTGCAGGGACACACTAATGCATTCATAGATTTTGTTTACAAGAAGGACCAGCTGTTGTGAAATGTTTATAATGTGATGTAGGGGATTGAGCAAGGCACAAAATTCTGTTTGAGCTCCAGTAACAATTTCTAAAATGTTTATAGCCTTGACATGTGTAATTCTTCATGTCTGAATTGGTCTGCCTAGTGCTCTAGACCCAGGATCTTACGCTGGTTCTCTTCATTGATTTAAATTTTTTTCCTGAGAAAGTTTTTATTCATTTAAATAGAGAATTATTGTTGTTAGAGATAGATCAAGCTACTCAGTAAGTCTTTTAATGGCAAACGTACAGTGGCCAAGAGAATATACTGGGAAGAGCATTCATACTCTCCTCTTCCTTAGGCATTTGCTGTTCAGAGAAACTATTGCTCTAGACAGACTGTGTGTCTGACCTGGCACAGCAGTTCTTACACCTTATACTATAAATCAGATACATCTATGCAATAAGTTGAGTATTAACATGATAAATCACATGACTTTAAGAGCTTTTCTGGTTCTTTTTAAAATCCATTCTCCAAACACGACGTGGTTTCTTTGTTCCCAGGTATCTCCAAGCTCACCTGTATGTGAGCTGGGTGGCACTGTGAAACTGATCTGTCCTTGCAAGCATTTACCATTCCTTCAGAGTGCTTCTGGAGTCCAAACTGTACCTTTAATCAGCATGTTCATACTTTAAATTTTTGATCACTGGTACAAATATTAAATATCCATAGGTCAAACTGAATCCCTGAAGAACCTCACTGACATTCTGTCATGTGAAAGTTTCTATATACAATTCATTTCTTCAATCATCATTGCCTGATTTTAATCTCTTTAATAAATGAAATTCATTTTATATAGTATTTAATTCCCAATGCCACACCATATAAATGAAATTTCGGACAGAAGTCTAACTGTATTATATCAGTGCTGTGTGATGCAAAGTGATTAATCTAAGCTTCATAATGATAATATCATGTTTGTCTGACAAGAGCTATCTTGTATAAATGGATGTTTATTGGCACGGTTCCCAAATTTACCAGACTACAGGGCCATTCAGTCTTGCCATTTCATTTGATGTGAAATTTAGCAATACCTGGCAGAGAATGATCTTGATAATGTAATAGAGTCCTTATTTTGTATTCTGTATGCAGTTTTCACTGTAATGGATGAATAACATACTTAGAATGATCTGAAATCCAGTATATGACTTAAAAGAATAAGTAATACCCAAATCATGCATGTTCTAGTCTAGACACAGCAAGTGGAAATGAAGGCTACTTCACAGGATGGGCTAAAAAATTAGAAAAGTTAAAAGCATTGTATTCTTCACTGGCCTTAAAAATCTGAAAGCAATTACTAATCCTCTTAATTATCTGTCAAACGTTTTTAAACTATTAGAAATCAATTTTTAGAGAGCATTCATCAAATATTTAATGTGTAATCATTTGCCTGACGTTTAATTATTTCAGAGCAATCCTCATTTTATTTTTGTTTTACTAGTAACATATCTAATATTTGATATGTCATTAAAAAAACTATAAAAATAAAATGAGGATATGTATTCAAATACATTAGGCTATAATAAATGTCAAACATATATTGAAGTTTCCTATTTGTTTTATAATTACTATATTTTTTTACTTTTGAAAAATATTTGCTAATTACCTTTCAGAGAAGGGAATGAAGCTCTCTGTATTTCTTTCATGGGATATTTTATTCAGTAGTCCTGCTTGAAGGTCAAAGACAAAATTCATGATAAGATGTAGTCCTAACAATTCACACGTTAAAGGAAAATGTGTTCTGCATAGAGTGATTCCACTGTTTTAATGAATCCTGAGCTGTGGGATTTAGCATTGTTATTCAGATGGACACTTGGATTTTGAGGAGGCCTTTTTACAGAGGGATATACTGTGAGCAATAGCAAACTATTGCCTTCAGGTTTTTTAGCAGTATTCCTAGATACTAAAGTTAAGTGTTAACTGTTGTAAACTGAAATAAAAAGTTGACAGAAACAATAAACAGTTTATTTTTGCTTTTGCTTTTCCTGACCTTTAAAAAGGAAAACCACTTAAAGTTTGATGTATATTTCTGTTACTATAATAGCAACTTTTTTACATGTCATTCTAGAAGTTGTATTTGCACAGCTTTAAGTTTGTAGTTCTATTTTCAGTTTGATGCTCTATGTACTCCTGTATATTGTTTAAAGTCTACTGGAATTTTCTAGTGTTTTTATTATGAATCAGAAGGTATAAAATATATGGTATAGACCGAATTCTGTTATCAACTATCTTTCTGAAAATCAGTCTCTTATCCAAGGATTTCAGACTTGTCTTGTCTCTCTGATAGTTACAGAACTGAGGTAACGAGTAACGGTCTTCTGCTATCCTGTGAAAAAAATAAATTTCCCCTCCCCTAGTCTATGGGCTTGATCATATATTCTGTTTTATCTATCGTGAGTGTCAACTTGATATGCAACAATGCTTAGTTTCATCCTGTTTATCACTGGAAAGCCACCTCATGAATATTTGTTCTACTTCCAGAAGCTGCACCGCATTAGTAATGGATCTCCTAGAAGAAAAATGGGTTAGCAAACCTTTTTCTAGAATGATCTCTGAGGTTGCAAATACATCTGACAGGGGTGCTGATGTTTTTCTTCAAGGAACTACTAAAAAATGTTTTACGCTTTTGTACAGAACTGCTCAGCTATTTCAGAGTTATTCAGGTTGAAATCAGTAATGGATTTAACCACTGCAGATACAAGATTTAATGCCTTTTCTTACTAATCCTCCATGGAAATGCTCTGATAAACTCTGGGATAATGTGTTGCCTATGGCATGCCCTTTCGTTGTTGACAAAATTTACTTTTAAATACTAAATGCGCTTAGTAAGATAATTTGAAACTGTTGTCACATTTATAACATGATTAAACTTCTCTCCTTAAATGAAGTCTACCACAGTCTTCTGCAAGGTGGTGCAGTATTTGCATTCAGTAAATTCAGACCTTAAAATAACTAAATTTGTTTAATTGTCTTTTTTATTAGTGCTTCAAAACATAGAAACTGAAATTCAAAATTATACTGTTTAAAAGAATGTCTTTAATAGGCAATTCTCTTTAAATCTGAGACTTCTTTTAAATGGCTGAATAAAATATACTGAAACTTCTTTCTCTGTGGGATATGGGAAGAATATTAGGCCAATAGAGGTTCCTTGATGTCAGGCTATGATATTGCTTCCTGTAGTGAGTAGTTCTAACAAGTTATTTGGTTGATGCTGCAGTCACAGGGGTTTGCAAAGTCAGTAGCAGTACATGTGTGGGCATTTTTCCTTTAAAATCAGTATGAATGTTGATATTACTGTAAAACTAACTTATTTAAATAAGTGAATGTATTAAAGGTATACTTTTTACTATTTTCCTATGTATTCTTAGCTATTTCTTATTCTTACATAAGCATTTGTGATCTCTTTGTCTTTCCTGAAGTTTTAACTTCATTCTGGACACCAAGAGAGAAACACCATGCAACATTCTTTTTTCCTTTGACTGTGAAAATCTCCTTCAGTTAGCTGCTAGGATGTTTTAACATGTAATCCAGACTAAAAAGAAAATTTTCCTGTGTATTTTCCCAGTATTTATTAATCAATAGCTTCCCTGGATAAGAGGATTTCAACTTGAAATCTCATTCATTGTATCAAGTATATTTGGATATTGAATAGCAATGCTAATAGTAAAGAAACAAATTGCAAACTTCTGAGACATTTGAGAGGGAAAAAGCAAAACCAAAGCCAGTATGATTGTTTTCATATTCACACGTTTGGAGACTAGGACTGCACTCCTTTTACTTCAGTAGCACAACCTACTACCCGCTTTTCATTTTTGTCAGTGGTTGTTTTTGCCATGTGTAATCAAATTCAGGTGTTATATTAAAAATATGTGAGATATCTTGAGAGGATAAAGCTCCCTTTTCTTCATTTTGTTCTGTCATTTAACAGGTTCAAAGGCTGGCAATATCTGGTTAGTGGTGAGCATTCCAGCAAGAAGAAATTATAAATAATATTAAAGTCAGCATAAGTGCTCTCTGCCCTAACCCCTTTTCAGCCCTCCCCCAAAGAGCCTGGTTGGTTCAGCCCATTTTCAGCTGCTTTCAGTCCCTAGGGATTGTTCCATGGGGAAAAAAATTTTAAAAGCAGCTTAATTTACTACTGACCCCTAGGTCTTGCTTCCTTTTCCAAAATGTGCCAGTTAGTTCTAGTTTGCAGTGTGTAACCTTATGCAATATGTTCACAATAAGTCTGTAGAAAACAACATTTTTCATTTTTCAGGCACCTTTTCTGTAAAAAATGCACCAAACCATACTGACGAATGGTTCTGATCACATGCAGTTTTAGTACCTTTGTGTGGAAATCATATGCTGACTAGAAAATAGTGTTTAATGGGATCTCATCTACTTAGGAATTCATTTGTCAGGAAATGGTGTATCTACAGTAAGTATTAGTAATGAAGAGTAATGATTGAAAAGTTAATAACAATTTGAAGGGTTTCTGCATTGTGCATTGAAAGTCAATGCTGCTTGTTGATCAGTTGTACTTTGTATTTCATAGTGATTATATTGTCCTACAACAGGCTTGATGCTGTTCAGTGATTGACATTTTTTTAGAAAAATGTGTTTGATTTCTTCTACAATAAATAAAGTAAATTTTGCAAGGTCCAGTGAGTTGTGTTTGATTTTAGTTTTTTGTCTAGCATCACACTTGACTTATGAAGGTTCATCGCAAAGTACTGTTCTTCAGGGTTGTAAATGAAAGATGTAGTGTGTTGGTTCTTTTAAGTGGTTGGTGATTACTTTAAAGAGTCAGGCCATCAGAGATCACCCTTTGTAGTTGTCTTTAATGAAATCTAATTCAGAACAAAACCTGTAGTTCACAGTTATCCTGTAGAATAAATGTATGTGCTTTCTTCTAGGTTTGCTTGATGTTTTTCCTTGAGAGTATCAGTGTAAACTGACTGTGTCCCTTTTGCTCCCTGAGGATTCATTTTTTATATACATATTTATATTTAAACAATAGATGTATAGGATATTGTGATTTTATTTTTTTTTTTAATTTAAGGGTTTGACCCATTGTAGCTGAAAAATACATTTTTATAAACACCTAAGTTGGCAGAAAATATCACTGCAATATGGGAAACTATCTCACACTGTCTCTTTAAAAACATAATTACAATAAGTGTACATAAATAGATTCACCAAGGTACATTTAGGTGCTTGATTCAGTTTTTCATTTAGAAAACATGATTTTCTTAACAAATGGAGTAAAATACTACGTTTCAGTTAATATTCTTGATTTCATTTCTTTTCAAAATAATAAAGCTTTTCAAATATTAGTTTCATTATGGTTTGATGGAATTGTTCAGGTATGAATGTTGACTGTTTCAGTTGTCATCCACTCTCCAACTCCAACTCTTCCAAATACCATCATGTAGGCAAATTTGGTTGGGCTTTTTAACTACTCCTTTAGTTTATTTGCGCAAAATATAGAGTTAATCAGAACTGGACAGAGGTTTTTGCACTGAAGCTGGCAATGACATCCAATTAAAATGAATTGGGAAATAATGCGTCAAATGAGCACACACTTTTAAGACTTTTAAATGAAAGAGTAATTAGAAGCAAACGTAAAGAGGGAGTGATTTCAGTTGGATCCACATTCTGTTAATTACACATACTGAGAGTTGGAGGTGCTTTGGAGAAAAGAAAATAAGTTTAAAAGTAATTAAGCATACTTCTGGAAAGATGTGGAGTTTTTTTTAGACAACTGCCAAGTATTTATTGTCATATATTTCTTTTTCTACTCTTAAATTTTATTGCATATATAGTCAGTCTCTGGTTTTTAGCATATCCTTTATATCTTTTATGGAAGACTTGGTATCTGCAAGATTAGTTTTATCTTCTTCTGTCTTGGTTGTTTTGAATTCATCTTAAGATCCTTTGAATTGGAATTTCAAAAGTCAGACAAGAATCAGAAGAAACCCTACTTGCTGGGAGTCATTGTCTTGGAGGAAAGCACTTTGTTGTATAAAACCACAAACTGCTATGCTTTAGAATGTACAGATACCATTGCATGTCACCTTTATCAAAGTAAAGTTATAATTTTGCCTAAATTTGCCAGATCTCTTTTGAACAACCCAAATTTTTTCAGAAATATTTTTATTGTTGAATCAAAACCAGCAGAAACTGATTATAGAACATTTCCCAAAAACCAAAAATCTGAAAAAGAGTATTTTGATCCCACAACTGAGATTTTTTGAATGAACATCACATAAATATGCATTTGGATACATCTTTCTACATGTACCATGTTAGTAATTTTTGACTCATTTGAGTAAAAAACTAGAACTAGAAATTATGTATTATGCTAATGGGAACTAGACTAACAGCATCATGTTTTTGACAAGTGTAGACTATACACAAGCTGGGCATGAACTATAATGAAAACTGGTAGTTAACAAAATTAAGCTTACTGTGTATTGTGAAATGAAAATAAAATTGCTAAAAATATGGGAGGCAGATTTGGAAGTATATAGTTTGTGAGAAGATGCTGGAAGAGTGCAGATAGGAAGACAGCAGTATTAGGAGACTTGTGAATTTCAGTGCTTAACTATGAATTCTTTAAAAAATTAATGTTCCCCATTCCATCTATCAGACCTTCATCTCTGGACAATACCAGTGCAAGTAAATAAAGAATTAATTTTAGCCAGCAAAGCTAAAAAATGAAAATTTTTTAAATTTCTAGAACTTGAGAAACATTAGAGCATTGAAACATATTTGAAGCATTACTGAAAATGGTTATTTGTACGTAAGTTTTGCTGTATTGCGATGGTTTGCCACCACTGGAAGAAAACTGCATAAGGGATTTCAAAATTTTTTGCACAACTCATCTGGTGAGTCTTTTCAGTGACAGAAGGCAGAAATTGTGAAAATTTGAGTCATTGAAATGAATGTCAACATAGGCCAGCCAGCAAATTCCTTAAATATGGGATGATTTTGATGAATCTTAGCAAGGGTTCTAAAAAGCGAATTAGCAAATTGTCCATGTTTCCTAGTAGATACAACAGGACTAAAACCAAAATGAAGTTTTCATAGCTAAAAATAAGTTTAAAAAACCAAACAAACAAACTCTTCCCTAACAATCAGAAAATATCTTCAGACAAGAAGAATAAATAGGTCTGACACAATAGTTGTTACCTAGGGAAGGGTGTTATGTGTACAGCTGCTGATAGCCTGAACTCAGCAAGACCTGAAACAGTCCACCCTGCACACCAGCAAAATGCTTGTGACTAGAAGATCTTGCAGCATCTTGGTTCCTTGAAGGGCAATGTTTGCTGATTGCTGCTCAATTTTCATTTATAGTGGGTTTTTTCCAAATAAGGAAATGTAAGAACTTCTGTAAATACATAAAAATGTTATCTATTTGAATAATGATCTTGACCAGCACATTTTAAGAGGTCGTGTTGATTTCTGCTAACTACTCTGAGGATCTGTCCTTTTCTATAGGGGATGTTGTATGATCTATGAGTGCTAACTCTATGAGATGAAATTTGAATTTGCCATGTGCAAAATTGTGATTACCGCTGTGTTTAAGGTTATGACCTCTAGTTAGTAATTGATGTGCTAGTGATTCCTCTCTCTATTTTTTCTTTTTCTAAGTAGACACAAACTGTGACTTGTACATTTGGAAGTTCTAAAACACTGAGAACTGTTGACAAAATGCTAAAATCCTAGTAAGGAATGGCAAACCCTGAGGTTCTTGAATTTAGAGTATGAAAAGCATTGCAAAAGCCTTTCAAAACTCTTTGTAATAACAGTAATAAAAGCTGAGGAATCAAAGGCCATTGCATCAAGAATAAAATGCTGCACATTTTCTTTCTGTGAGGGTACCTCTGGCTTTGATATGCATGACTTTTGTAATCAAATGTAGAATTCTAGTGCAAAGTCTTTGATTCTAGTGATCACTTTTTCCAAGTATTGTGCTCTGTATGTTTATCAAGGACAACAGTCAGAAATCTGAAGTGTTTGAAACTGTTAATATTGTATTTCCCTGCTTTCATTTAAACTGTACTATTGCTGAATAATTGAACAGAGTCCTAGCTGGTTTACAGTTGAAGAATCTCATTGGAAAACATACTAAAACTAATGGAAAATAGACTGTTGGCTTTGGAGTAAGCCCTAAGGACACAACTTAATACAGCACAGAATAGTGTTTCATAGAGAAAACACAGTACAGTGTTTAACTTTTTGCAGATGTGGATTTTCTGCAAGCTTTTGGAACCGAAAGCAATAAGAAAATGTGCATTTGTCACAGTGATTAAGGGATTTAAAACACTTATAGAGGTACACCAGTATTGCTTATAATTCTTTTAACGATCCCTTACATTCAGAATTTATCTTCTGGACTTTTATTAGATAGTTATAGCTTAGTAAGAAAGTGTTTGTACTGCCTCATAACATTGAAAACATACCCAGTTTCTTCCTTCAGTGGCTAGTAGTTACAAAACAACTGTAATAGTTATTTCCGGGTATTCTCTTAGATTTTGTTCCTCTGAGGGGGCATATTCCTTGAAGTAACCATCAAGATCTCTTGTCTAAGGAAAATATCTAAGACGATTGTCTTAAGAGACTCCTGTACTTTTCAGAGTGCTTTACAGGTCTACGATTCATTGATTCACATATTTACTGAGTACTGTCAAATTTATTGACTTGGCAGTCATAGCCCTATTTATTATTTTTTCCTACCTGTTCCAGTTTCTTTAAATTTCGGATTTTCACACTTGGGAAAACAGATATTGAATGAAAATAGATATTTTTGTAACAAAAATAATTACAGAAAAGGGTGAAAGATTGCCAGAAAAACCCACAACTCTTAATAAGTCTGTAAAAGGAAAAATAAAGACGTAGTTAACAACCTAAATAATATAGCTAGAGCATATTAGAAAACAGCGATATCTATGAGATGCTGTCCATGTGCAAATTAATGTTCTAGGTAGAAGCTTCACAGTTTTCATCGTGAAACAGAACTAGTACTGGTAAATAGTTGAGAACTAATTTAATCAAAAGCAGTACATAAGTTAGTTATATATGTGAATTCAAGCTATGGAAAGGGCTTTGAATTTGGGGGGAATAAGAGACTATAGGAAAATGCTGCTGTTATAGATTGAGCCAGGAAACCTGTTAGAATTTAAAATATGTTTGGAGTATTTTCCTAGTGTGGAAATAGATGTGTCTAAGTATAAAGGAGGTGAAACATATCAGTTACAATTTTAAGAAAACAAAGCTAATCGAGATTTTCATTTCATTTTTCGAGTCATGGTTTTCAATCCTGAGTATTGAGAGCCACCTTGTGGCCGTACCTTTTAATGCAAATAAATGAAGCTGACTTTGTGGTCGGTGAAAGGCTCTTGATGCCCGTTTCTCTTCTGAGTATTTTGAAGACTGAGAATTAAAATATGTTCGACTTCCAGGCATTTGCCTGAGGTGCAGATCTCTTCTTGATCTGAAAGATGGGTTCTTTACATTCGTATGAAATTTCTAAGATAATTTTTTTCTTATTCCCTCCTTTAGTCCTTCCTTTTTCTCTTCTTGCATACCTTAATAGATGATAGTATAAAATGCAAGATAAATAAGATACTAGTGTAATAATTATAATGTATAATGTACTTGTATAGGACATATACATATTTATGTATAGTAATATAATACAGACTGCATTCACTTTTTCTTAAAAAATATATAAAATCTTGAACAATGCATATTTTAGGAAGCTAAAAAAAAGACAGGTTTAAGCATTTATTTTTCTATGTCTGTTAGTCATTGTTTTGATTACCAGAATAACAGTTAATAGTAAATAGGAAAAATCAATATCTATATCTTTCAAGTTTGTAGTTACTGTTATTAAATATATGTATGAAATTAGCTTCAGGCATCAGAACAGGGATTAGTTGGAGAAAATGCATGAGGATTAATTGATTGCACCTGAACACAGATTTATCAAATGGCTTTATGAGTTTCTGTCTTTTTCTGAAGCAGAAATGTCAACATTTATTTTGACTGTAAAGGGGCTAATGTAGATATGGGAGTTCATCAGTTAAAGCCATAATCTAGATTTGCTTGTGTTCAGTTTTCTGTTCTGTAATATAAAGTATATACTGTGTTTAATGGTGGAGGTTGAAAGAGTGCCAATACTCTACAAAGCATTGTCCTTTGGGATTTTGAGGGAGTAGGAGTGAAATTCCTCATGAAGTTTATATTTATTTCTGGTATAAATGGAAATCTCTTTTCCCCTATGACTGAATTTATACTCAGGAATCTCAGACAACTTTGGGATTTCACCGGCAACTCATTTTATCAAACACAAAAAAGTCTGGAATTTTACTCTCAAACTAAAAATTAAACCAATTACTGTAGAAACTTGCACAGATAAGAAAAAAATCACTTAACATCTCTTGTCCTTTTTCTTTATAGGGGAAAATTGATATTTACTAGGCATTTAATCCCATTATTTGTCTGACAACAGTTTGGGAATATTTTAGTTAGAATATGTTCTTATCTGTTTGGAGAAAAACTGGATTTTGTCATACTTTAAAGTAGCACTGTGACCTGTACTGAGTTTGGTGATGCCAGACTCAGTGAATTTATGGCATGTTTTTGTCCATGGCAAAGAAAGGGCTATAGGAATGTAATTTTGGAGTTGTATAATTACATTTAGGGGTTTTTACAAGTTGGAAATGAGTTCATGATAAATAATGTCCCCTGATTAATTTGCTATTGTCATCAATAGAAAGGATATAAAGTCTCCATTCCTATTTTTACTATGATGTTCTTTCGTTCTGTTATGTTCAGCATTAAAAACGTAGGATGGTCTGATTAATTTTAATGTATGAGTATCAGAATAAGCAGAGATTAGTGTGAAGGCAGGCAATTTAAGATCCAATTTATTTGGAATATTGAGTGATAATTAAGAGCTATTAGTGATATGTGCCATCTGGGAGTGTTGGGAAAATGCCACCTGAGTCAGTTACAATAGAAATCTGTTGCAATGGGAAGTTATTTGAGGGTCTAATTTGTCTTTTATTCTTTCCAGGATAATTCTTGTTCATTAGTCTAAATTAGAAACATGAAATGCTTTTCCAGCTAAAATTATAGCACACGGGTTTCAGGAGACTGCATATGATAACTACAAATGTGTGATGTGTCTGAGCTGCTGTTGTACTTGGTGGAGTTCAGTGCACTTCAGGCAGCGGAGCCAAGAGGATGCCTGAGTTCATCCATGAGCAGACATGGGAGAAAGCAGAAACACTGCACAGGCTCTGCTGTCTGGTTCCCACTGATGGTGCAGGGTGCTCAGACTCCTCCTGCAGATGTGCAGATCTCTGTGTAGACACATCCAGTGTTTTCATCTCTAACTGAACCCTACCATATCAAGCTGCTGTCTACTGGCCTGTCTCAAATGGTCGTGCAGTTACTTTGCTTTCTAGAGATATTTCTCTGCACCAGACAGCATCACCCTCTTACCTTCCGTACTAGGAGCATGCAGATTAGACAAGGGTGATTGAACTAACTCTTTATCTCAAATGATGCCTTCTCAAAGAAGAAATAGAGTAGGGAATATGTTCTAGGTTGATCTCAAGAATGAAAAGGCTGTGCCAAGAAGTCATCAGTCCCTTTCTATAGATATTGTCAGAAAGACTGTCTGATAATGTTATAGAAAACAGTCTCAGTAGGTTTCCCTCTAGCAAGTGGTCACTGGGGTTAGTAGGGATAAGACCAGTGTTACAGGTAATCAGAGCCCCTCTGTTTCCATTCCTTGTAAAATTTCTTTGACAAGAGAATTGGCAATTCCATATTTGGAGCTCAAAAATCAATTTGAAAAATAGCTGATATCCAAACATAAAATTAACAGGAGATGCTTTAGTTGAATAACTTCCAACATTTAGATTGGAATTGGCAATGTAAAATATTCTTACATATGTAAACAAATTCCTAAAGGTAAGGGATGATGTGATCACCTGCTTTGCTTTGCAGTATGAATACAAGCCTGCAGTGTGCCCAGGTGGCCAAGAAGGCATCCTGCCCTGTATCAGCAATAGTGTGGCCAGCAGGACCAGGGCAGGGATTGTCCCCCTGTACTCAGCACTGGTGAGGCCACACCTCAGATCCTGTCTTCAGTTCTGGACCCCTCACTACAAGAAATACATTGAGTTGCTGGAGTGAGTCCAGAGAAGGGCAACAGACTTGGTGAAGGCTCTGGAGCGTAAGTCCTGTAAGGAGCAGCTGAGGGAGCTGGATTTGTTCAGTCTGGAGAAAAGGAGGCTTGGGAGGGCATTATTGCTCTCTACAACTACCTGAAAGGAGATTGTGACTAGGTGAAAGTTGGCCTCTTCTCCCAGGTAACCAGTGATAGGACAAGGGAAAATGGCCACAAGTTGCACCTTGGGAGATTCAGGTTAGATATGTAGAAAAATTTCTTCACCAAACCAGGTTGCCAAGCATTGGAACAGGCTGCCCAGAGAAGTGGTGGTCTCACCATCCCTGGAATTATTGGAAAAAGGATTGGATGTGGCACTTCACAATATGGTTTAGTGGGCATGGTGGTATTAGGTCAAAGGTTAGACTTGATGATCTTGGAGGTCTTCTTTATCCTCTCTGATTCTGTATTTTATATTATTACTTATACATTATGTTGTTTACATTCATTTTATATACACTATAGTGTATTTTATGTGTTTTGAAAGTGCAAAATGAGAAAATCAAGCGCAACTAGAAGTTTTAAAAGTATGTGTCACACAGATTCTAATTAAAAGTTTGTTCAGAGTGCAAGAGTCAAAGATTCTTCACTCATTTTATCCTGATTTTAATTCATAATTCAGTATTACCATCTTGAAACCACTGAAAACTGATATCCTGGTGATAACCCTGTAGTGTGCATGTGTTACGTAACACTGCAAATTAGATATTTGCCTTGGCACTGAACCGTGGTGTGTGGTTCAGTTCTGTACAGTCAGATCAAGTGGTTGTCTGTATCTAGGAAAGCTACTAATATGCTCTGAATGTGATTGCAGTGTTAGTTATAGAACTATTTTATGTAGATAGTATTAGCTTTCAGTCTTAAAGTAGGGAAATAACTTTTTTATTGTTATGTGTGTTTTTACTCCAGCCTCAGTTATTTTTTGTTGGGTACTTTAAAGTAGCAACAAAACAATATTGTATAAAACAATAGAAAGATTCTCTGTTCTAAAATGTTATTACTTCAAGTGGTAAATTATACAGACTAATATATGTACTAATAAATATGTACACAACATGACTTTTAAGGAAAGGGCTGGCATTGTTTACTATTTGCCTTATGGGGATTAGAGAGGTTTCTCCACCACACATACAGAAACTTTCCTGCCCTTGGTTGGTGGAGGGGACATGCAAACCTGGCCTAAGCAAAGCACCCTGCCAGCTCCACAAATGGCCAATTGCTTTGAACCACTAACACTTAACGTTTCAGTCTTTCACAGGCTGCTCTTTAAAGGGGGCAGAATTGTGAAATGAAAAGCGCTTTTAAGGAGACTAAATGCATGAAGGATGTAGCCATTTGAACAGATATGGCTGCTAATTGTACAGAAGAATGTTAATATAATTAAAGTACTAAAGAAAATGAAGCTCATAGTGTGGCATCTGACACTTTTGAACAGTCATTAGCGCTAATGTATGCAAGATAAGTAAACAGAGTATGAAAAATGGAAATTAATAAGGGTTGAAGAGGGACCGTGCAAGCAATCAGTACAGCCACTCTCCTCTCACCTGTTTTGTGCTGCTATGTACTGTGTTAAGTGAGAAAGTAACAATCTCCTTACCTCTTCCCATACCAGATAATTTAGTCTCCGTGGTGTGTTTGATATGTGAGATATTTTCTTATCTTTCCACTGAGATTTATCTGCTGTGTAAGACATTTAAAGTTAGCTTGATGAAGAAACTGCTTTTATGTCCTGCTTTAAAATAACAGTGTATGAATTATAATAGTTTAACAATAGCAAGCTCCTCAGTTTTGTAGAGGATTCCTAATCTTGTTTATAAACCCCAAGGCAGATGGATAAATTAACATCGATGCAATATTTTTTTTTCTCAAATCTCTGTAAGTATGTTATAAAAATTACTTGAACAAGAAAATGAAGTATTCCTTTGCTCAAAATATCAGCTTTGGGTGGGAGGTATATGTGCTAGGTTATGAAAATGCTTAAAGAACTGTAGATGTAGAAAACAGTCTTTCAAAGCCATATTTATACATAAATATGTTATTCTCTGTGTTTTTAAACTTTACAAAGCAGTTATTTTTCAGGCTTCATGAAATATCAAACAAAATGTTAGTAAGTAACATAAAATATTGGTACTATAAATATTGAAGGGAGGGGGTTTTTTAAGAGAGGAGGTTAAAAAAACCTGATTTTTTTCAGTAGAGTTTGAAATGACAAGGAATCTTGTAATTTAGCAGAGGTCTGTGAGAAAATACCTTACATTTGAACAGGATCTGGGTGTAAAATTAAGCTGTATGGAGGTGACTGCACAGTGCTCGTTTCTTGCATCTGCTGGTTTCCTCTGGCAGCAAGCCTAATAGCTGCCTCAGTTTAGCTGACAAACTGACTAAATTCCCGAGTCTGCTGGCCATAAGAGCATAGTAATAGAAACCTCCTTCTTCTGTCACTTGTTAGGTGCTACTTTTGTGCCCTTTCAAGTGCATAAAGACATCACATTACCTTTAAAACTGATTTTGAATGATGTTCAGTAGTCCACAGTTTTCACAGCTGTGCACTGAAGTTACAGAACTTGAGAGTAGCCTGCTAGTAATTTGGAATAAAACTAGCAGAAAAGACAACATTGTTGTCAAAGGTGTTAGTAATAACTGGATGGTAGTTTTGAAAGTCAGCATAAGCCTTACAGATGCCATTTTTAAGATGTATTTTTTTGTCCTGAGGGTACAGTGGAAAAGTTTATGAAGCAGTAATGCAGTGAAATAATGCTGCGAGAGATGAGGTTAGGGAAATCTGATGGAGCAAGCATTTGAGTTGGGACAGAGGCACAAGGAATATAAGATTCATAGGAATTTTATCAGGTTTTACTGGTCTCACCACTTAAAGGCCTATTGGTTTCTTAATAGATTTTTTTGTTTGTTAGTTCTCTATCAAATAAAGTAATTACTACTTAATATAATTAATCAGATGTTACTGTATAAACATTGCAATATGAAAATACGTAAACATGTACAATCCTTCATATCCTTTACAGAGTTCTGCAAAGTGCTTGTCTTGTGAGATTTAACATTTGACAACCCTGAACTACAAAGGTTACTAAGGAATCCCTGAAATTCTTCTGTAATAGCAAAGGCACTGGAGGAATAAAATGTCTTTCGTTCTGAGACTTATTTAATATTAGCACACCAATAAAAAAACCCAAAACCTTTATGTGATGCTAATTACATCAAATTTTCTTATGGGTCTTCATATCACACTGGTATCAGTGAAAAAAGCTTGGGTTTAAGGTGCTGCAGGTGGTCTGATGTTCCAGTTTGTTTATGTTTTTTTCTTGTTAAAGTTCAAGTTACATAGTTCAAGTTACTTAATGAGTGGCAAATATAATTGTGGTATTTTTTAGTTTAGGAATTTCTGCTACTTTTACTGACTGCCGGGTTTTTTTATCATGTCTTCTTAGTATTGTTATGCTTATCTTCCGTGCTGTGTAGGACAGAAATTAGAAGAGTGAAGAAACCAAGCCACCATACCAAATCAAAAGACATCTAATACTTAGTGTTCATCTCTCTAAAAATTACTTCCCTGGTTTAAGATAAGCTTCAGCTTTTCTTGGTCATATGTAATGATGCCTGTCTACAACTGTTTGAAAACCATGTAAACTATTAATTCATACTGCACATTTCCCATTGCCTGTAAGAATTGTGAGAAAAATTTCATTTTTCTGGAGAATCCTCAGTCTGTCATTTTGCATAGCTGTGAAGTTTAGTGGACATTTGTGGTTTAATTCTGAAATGAGAAATACACTTAATGTTCACGAAATATTTTTCTTGCAAGGTTAATAATATTTCAGGCAGTATAGCCTTTGAGGAGGAGTTGCACTAAAAATTATTATGATGTGTATTAAGTAAGCTGCAGCGGTATTGGAAAAAACTTTAAAAGACTTTCTGTTTTCATTGTTTCTGACTAAAAATGTATTAGTTGTTGTCATGGCTCAGCAGAGTGGCAATTTTGAGTATTAAAAAGCAAAGGAGGTGTTCTCAAATATAACAAAGATTTTTATAGACACCATGTAGTATCAGTTCCATGTTGAAACAGAAATACTGAAATCTTTGCACAGTTAAGCACAGCAAGAAAAGGTTTAACTGTTAACGTCTCTGGTGGTTGTCAGTATTCAACGTGAAACCAGTAAAAAGTCATCCATGCATGTCACCAAACTCTGTCTCTGTCAATTTCTTTCCATGCTGTATATCTTCCCTACCAGCTAGTTTTATAAGACCATACTGAAAACTTCTATTGTCAGCAAAACAGACCAAGATTGATGGGTTTTTTTCATCTGTGTACTCCACGTGGTTAACAAATACGACAACAGGACTTACTGTCTCAAAGGCTGGAGACAAATAGATACCTTGCTGTATTTTACATGTTTCATACATCTGTTCCCAGAAACAGAGTGGTTGAATTCTAAATTGATGAGAAAGAAAATAAGATTTTGACTAAAATGATTTTGCATGCAATTTAAAAGGGGGATGTTATACAATTAATTCAGTCTTAATTGATCTGCATTTTTATGTTGTTGTTGAACTGTTTTGACACTTGTCATAATAAGATTTGAGATTATTTAGTCACAGATTGGTGTCACAGATCTGATGAAGTCCAGATTTTCATCATACTAAAGCAGTACAAAAATTTTTATTCACTTGCTAGAAACAATAAAAATGTGCTTAGCATTGTACAATACATGAAAAATATTGTTATTTTCACTGAGAGGTGGCTCACTGAGAGGTGATTATAGCGAACATTTCCTTTCTGTCTAAACCTACTGCTGGAATTATTTTTCAATCTAAGTTCTTAAACCCTTTTATCTGAGAATCAGTAATTCATTCAGTTTTAAGACAGGCACTGCAGTCTGGCTTGAAGTGAAATGTTAGGGTTACTTTGGTCCATGTTATAAAATTCTCAAGTTGAGGTAGTGTATTGTCTATACAAATAGTTCCTTTTTTTCCTTTATAGGCCTTTTTTGATGTCCATTAAGTGAGGTAATTTGAAACTATGTCGACATCCTCAGTGACTTGCTGCAAATCCATCATTTGGGCATGGTCAGACTTGCACTCATGTTTCTTTCATTCTTGGCTTGTCTGGCTGTCTCAAAAATGCAACATTTTAAGGATTATACTGCATTTTCTTAGCTTCTCTGATCAGTGAGGTCTGTAAACACTCTGTCTTATGCATTATGGATTATAGATCTGAAGAATCAAAGATTACATTAAATGTTTACCTCTTGCTCAAGTTTTTAAATCTGAAGGCTGTTCCTCCTTTTCCCATAGAATAATTCATTCTCTGTGTACCATGTAACTTTTCCAATGAAAAAAAAGATGGTGCTGCTATGATGTAATAGTGTACTGTAAAAAGAACACCCTGAAAAAGGCAAGACGTTTCTGGACACCATACCAATCCCTTCTTTAACTGGTAGTCATCACTCCCTAAGGTACAAAATGGATTAAATATTGCACTAACCTTGTGCAATAAATAGGTTAGGATCAGTGGTAAGGCCAGGGCAATAGAAAATTCTGCCTTACACCTCCTTCCTCTGAGAATAAAAAAGAGAATCAAAGTATAATTTATAGGAATTCTTTTTAAACAGTTCAGATTGGAGCAGTCCCAGTACTCTCCTTTCTTTCAACCTTCAGAGGTGTTTTTAGAGCACTTTACAGAACTTACTGAGGTGATATCAGTAAATTGATCAAACAGTAACTCATAGGTTTAAAAAATTCTGACTTTAATACAGTGAACTTAAATTGCCAGAGGGAGACAATTAGATTATTGACTCTTCTAGGAGAAATTCAAACTGATTCACATTTGTTTGCTAGAATTACCATCTTCAAATAATGTCTTGCCAGATACCAACTAATTATATCCCTGTAAAAGAGTAAGTGTTGAACAGAGATACTACTTCAGGATAACTATACAAAGTGAATAGTTAGATACATTAAAAAAGTGAAGGTGTAGAGAATGAGCATGCATACTCATTAAGTAGAATAGCATATTGGGCAGCCTGTATCCCTCCAGAAGTGATCTGCTAGGTCATGTGTGTCATCTTGGTGAGGAGAGCTCTCAGCAGTTTTTGGGTTCTTCACAGGACCCAACTGCAGGGTGAGGAGTCAGTGAAGCTAATGCTGCTGTTCCCAGGAAAGAGCAAGGAAAGTAATCTTACTGCTACCCCATAAAATGCTGCTTTATCCTTGTCCTAGAAGCAGCTGCTGATAGCTTATTATGCAGACAATACAAGTGGAATAATACAAATAACAGTTCTAATTCATAAAAGGACAGTCCTCAAGTGAAATCATTGTAACTCAAATGCATACCTTTTTTCTCTCTTTAGACTCCAATCTGTATTTCTCAATACAGTTGTTGTCATAAACTGGCAAATAGTGTTACTGCTTATCTTTCATGGGTTAATATTTTCTCTAGGTTTCATATATTTCTGTAATTGCATATTAAGGAGTCTCATGTTTTTTCTCCGTAACAAAAAATTACTGTATTTTGATTCATATTTTTTAAAAATTTCTTACAATTTTATTTAAACTATCCAAGCTTTGGTCTATCCCCTTTGAAACAGCAGTTGGAAGTAAAAGAATAAAACTTTTACATATATAGATAAATTAACATGCAATATGAATGTAGTGAATTCTGAAAAGCAAAAATGGTGACTGATCATGCAATCCTTTGATCATTCCTTTCTGGTTCTCTCATACCTAGTTTTTTTATATTTAAGGAGCAGGAATAAGCCCATGGATGGGCTCTTCAACTTCCCTCTTTTCATTCTGGTTCTGTCAGCTGACCTTTACTTCTGGAGTAGATGGACACCTTTTCCATGCTACCCTGATCTCATAAATTTTGAAAGACAGTCGGTATTCTTAAAATGAACCCACAGAGCAGATTCAGCAGTATTAGTAATATGAGTTGAGGCAGGGGAGACTTTTGTCTTGTTGGGACTTAAAACAATTTAAAAGGTCAGCCTATGAATTACATTTTTGAATGTCTTGAGCAAAGTTACAAAATAGTTACTTTGGATATACTCGAATTGTATTCATCACACAGTAGTAGTACTAATTATAGATGCTCTTCATTGAAGGCTGCAGCAAAAGGTCCCTTGGTTTGGTGTAGGTGTCTGTGATGTCTGTGCTATCTGAGCTCCGACACTCATCTAGTGAGGCTAATGAGGCCTCAAAATTAAGAGCTGCTACTTTGCAGCATGTCAGGACAGTACAGAGAATGGAGGATGGGAATAAATTGCTCAGAATTGCTCAAACCAATGAACAAATATAATGGTGCATTCTGAACGAACTGCAAGTGCTTCCCTATTGTGAACTTCACAGAAAGGAAATTACAATGATTGAGTCATATGGGTCACGAGCGTGAAGTTTGCTATAGTAAGGAGATCGTGAAAAAAATACTAGAATAGCCTGTGCCATTTCTGTTATTGAAAGAAAATACATGAGTCAAAAACTGTGTTATTAGTGGGAAAAAGTCAGAATTTCAAGCCCAAATTCAGCATTTCAAGCAATATCTTAGAATGAGGAAGCAGAAAAGAAAAATGAATAATCTACAGGAAGAAAAAGAATTCTCTTAGCAAGTAGTGATGATCTACTTTGTTTGTCTAGATGAGTGTAGCAATTGGAGGTTAAAACAAAAAAACAAACCATAAATTCATGTTTCACTTATCAAGAAGTAATTTATTGGCAGCTGCTTCTCGTAGTCAAGCTTCACTGCTCTTTTTCACTTGATTTTTTTATAAAACAAGGTAAAAGGTATCTCTAGGGCTACTAAAAACTTCATTCTTTAGTTCATCATACAAGTATTTCAAAGAACATGCATCTTATAGTTCTTGTGACTGATGATACCTTTGTGATACCAGATGCATGAAAAGGGTAAGGAAGGGTGTTATCTTTTGTAAGTCTTTAGTAGAAAAGTTGCATTATCTTTTTTTTCCTGCTATGTATGCGTCATTTCTCATTAAAATTAAGCAGGACATTTTTCTATGTCTAATTGTGCATTTTTAATGTGTCTTAATCAAGAATTGGATGAAATTCAAGACATTTAAAGTAGAAATATAGGTGGCAGCAAGCTAAACTGGGAATTTATTTAACACATACTGTTTTAGATGCACACACACATGTAAGCAAAGGTCATAAATCTACAGCCCTCTTGAGCAATACGGGAGGGGAAAGAAAATCAATTCTAATCAGGAGACCAGTGCTATACCTCTCCATACACCTGAGGCACTTAGTAACATTTTGTATAAATTTTAAGCAAAACCCTTTAGCTTTATTCTGTAATAGAACAAGGTGGAAGCAATATAACTTTTTATAGTTTCACTTCCTTTATTTAGTAGTTCTTGGTTTTGTTGTCTCTGCAACCATTAAAATCCAGATTAAATACAATAGCCATGTACTTCATTGTCACAAGACTTTAAAAGGTTTGTTTAAAAGCAGATATGCTGCCATTAAGTGATACACTGTGTGTGCAGTCTTTCAAGGCATCTCTGAGGTATGGGAATTGGTTTTTTATTTTATTTTCTCAAGTGAACTTTATAAAATTGGATTATGTCGTTGTTCTTGAACTAACTTGCCTTGTATCTTTGTAATCTAAAGTGAACACAAATTTATGGGAAGAAAATTAGTTCAATTTCTGTGCAGTTAATAGAATCATCCAAAATAACGAGCAATTTTATTTCCTCAGCATTTGGTTTTTTCCTATGACAAAAGTGAGCTGTGATTTTTTCATTTTAAAGAGTTTATTATCTTCTGTCTTGGAAAAAAATTTATTTCATATATTTCTGTTATCTGTGTAACCTGAATAGTCTAGCACTTCATAGAGTCAATAAATGAACAGATTCATGAAATGAACCTGTACATATTAAATATTTCAAAGATGTCATTTTAGAATGTCTGGTAGATTTAAGAACTATGATTTTATTTTTTCTAAATGCAACTAGACGGATACATGTAGGTGTACCTACATTTTATTAAACAGTTGATTAAGCTTAAGCTTGTAAGTACTTGAATTATAGTCAGACGAGCATTGTCATATCTTAATACATTTTCTGTCACAAACCTTTCTCCTTCCTCTTTCTTTTTACTGTATTCACAAGTTCCTTTCTCTTCAATTGATGAAGCTGTACTTCCTAAACCCATTAAAAACAGTTTTCTTCTAGATATAGTACACAATTTTGCCATTCTAGCTTCCATTTATATACTGTCCCATCTTTCAATACATTAAACAACATAAGCAATCAAGGTATAAACAAAGATATGCAATTTTTAAATTGTGAGGATTTGAGAGCAAGATTCTGATTAAGATTATAATACTCAAAGTGTATTTTTATTGAATAAAAGTTTTTTGTACTGAATAATTGTGGTTTTTGAAAAGTAGATACTTTAATACATATAAAATAGGCATGTGACACCAATACAACAAGTTCTACTAAAAGAGTGAATTTTTTGATTGTTGTCTAATCACTTATTAAAAAAAAAGCTAATTCATCGTTGAATGCTTAGACTAAGTTCCAAATATAATCAAGATCAATCCAAATTTCTGTGTCACATTTATTCTCAGGTTTGCAGCTGAAGTGAATTTTCCACAATCTTCTGTGAGTTTTCTTGTTGATAATCAATAAATGCAAACCTTGGTGCATCTGTGCTCTTTATGAAATATTTGTTTCCATTTGTTAGCTCATGAAGAATAAGCTTCATGAACTGTGGGTGCACTTTATCAATTTATTATTTATTCATTTTTAAGCACTACAGGAGTTAATTAAATTTGCCAAAAAGTCATGTGTAGTTTAAAAGCTGAGTTTGATTTCCTTTAAACGAACAGTAAATAATTACTGCTAAAGCAGGAAAGATCAGATATTGAGAAGCTGGATAATTGAGAAACTGAGAAATGTGTTTTTCCTACAATATTTTTCTTTTCATGTCCTCCTGTATAATTGCATTTCCATCTCCCTATTTAGTCCTGTGTTTGCAGAGATTTATTGTTCATGTTTGGCAGTTTGCCAGTACTGTGAACCATGTTTTGCTTTGCTTTATTCACTCTGTATCCCATAAATCAACTTTTTGGTGTCTGTGCGTCAGGAAATGGTAAATGTGAAGATATAACAACATCAACAATAACAACAATAATAATCTAATTTTATCTAGAATTAATTCACTATTATATGAGAGGCTGAAAATACAGTGAGAGTCAAATACTACTTAACCTTCGTGTGGTTTATGGAAACACAGACATTCTCCTTGGACAAAAATAAAGAAATCTGGTTTAGAGAAAGATTAGAGTCATCATTACCCCAACTCTTTTAGTGTCATATTTAGCAGCAATTGATTTTGGAAGGCAGTTGGTGCAGCAGGTAGGAATGTGAAAGAGACAGGTAGAAAATCAGAAGTCTTTGTGTCAAATTAGGGAAGTATATTAGTTTTTCATAACTTAGAGTCAGTGTTCAGTCTAGATGAAACATGATAAAGCCAGCACCCAGAAATAATGCTCACATAGCTCATAACCTGCAGGAGGCTGGAGGTTTTGCAGACTGAGATCCCAGCCTCCTGTGTATGGGAAAGGAAAAATGAGGGATAGATGAACAGTTTGATTCCATACTATGAATTAATTGATTCATGGTACACCAGTGCAATGGCTGGTGGTAGAGAAGGGTATCCCCTCCTTCATGTTAAGTATAGTGTGTTGCCTGATGCCTTAAGCCTGTCCACGCTGCCTGCACAGTCTGAAAGAGTTGTTTTAAGGAAAAGTAATGAGTTCTCAGTTTCAGTGTTACTCATCATTGGCTAACTTGAATCTCTGTTTAAGCGGAACTATACTTTTGTACAAAGATTGAACTTCTTAACAATCTTTTAAACAATTAAGTGTATTCTTTGGAAAATAAGTATAGAAAAATTAATTTATAGAAAAGCGTCACAAACTGGCCTTGATGGAAAGTCCAACATTAATAGAAAAAGTTTCTTTCTTATGACTTATACTAATAGTCATATTTTTTCATGGTTTTTTTTTTTAATACAATACTTCTTGTGCTGTAAACAGAAGTGAATTTAATTATTATTCTTGTCCATTCTAGGTACAGAGATCCAGAAACAAGCAATTACGTGAGCTGTTTCCAGATGGATTTAGTATTCATCATGCAGGAATGCTGCGGCAAGACAGAAGTTTGGTTGAGAACTTGTTTTCTAATGGACATATCAAAGTCTTGGTTTGTACAGCTACACTCGCTTGGGGTGTCAATCTGCCTGCTCATGCTGTTGTTATTAAGGTAAGAGCTTCCCTACTCTGCAAGGTGTTATCTCTCTTAAGAGAAACCTATAAAGAAGTATAGATAGCAAGATCTCTTGTGAGTTTTGGGCCTGGAGGGGAAATATCTGATTGACTTGAAATGTTATTTATATCTCATTAAACTGATTCTCTCCAGTGGGAGTCTAGTTTGTATAGTAAAGATTTAAATATATCAAAGATTATGAAAGGATTAGTTAAAGTACACTTCTGAAATCATGCTATATTTGCCTAATTTCAGTATTCAGCTCATCAGGATTATATTCATGTGTATTTATGTTAATTTTTATTAACTTTTCCTCAACCAGGGAACACAAATATATGCTGCAAAAAGAGGCTCCTTTGTTGACCTTGGAATTTTAGATGTCATGCAGATATTTGGTCGAGCTGGACGGCCTCAGTTTGACAAATTCGGAGAAGGCATCATTATTACAACTCATGATAAACTCAGTCATTACCTGACTCTTCTTACACAGCAGAACCCCATTGAAAGCCAGTTTCTTGAAAGCCTTGCAGACAACTTAAACGCAGAGGTAACCTTTGATTTGTTTGGAGAAAGCAGCAAATTTTAAAGGATTGACATTATTTGAAACAAAAATGCAGTATTGTCACACAATAAAATTTTCATTGTACGTATTTTATTACTCTTAGTGTGTAGGTGTGTATGTTTAAGTGAGCTGTGAAATGTGGTTATGCAAAAGTGTGGGGCTCTTTACAAAAGGTAGTAGGTATTCAAAGTAGATGGAGAGTTAAAATATCATTAAGATAAAACTGGAGCAATGCAGCATTTACCTTTTAATCACAAGCTGTTCTTTTAGAATTTAGTAAATGTGCTGCATAACTGAAAACTAAAATGCACCAAAAAATTAAAGCCTGTCTTTCTGTATTTAAACAAATTTACATATTTGACTACAATATAGGAAGAATAATGCACTTGGCTTCAACTTTTCTTTCAAAGGCACTGGACATTTTTTCAGTTAAAGTCAAGTAATTCAGCTAAACTGAAATGTCCAGTGACATAAAACTGCTTATCACTTTGAAAGATGTGAAGTTTATTTGGTCTATTAAAAATAGTCTTTTAAAGATGCTTGTTATTTTGTCTATTCAATTCTTACATATTTGTTTATTTTAGCTTTTCATCACTTATTTTCCCATCTCTCTTTCTACCACAAAGAAAAGACGAAAAGTGAATGGAAGGCATACTTGCAGTGGGCAGACATTTTTGCTCTCAACCATTTCCTTCTGATAACTCTTACTGATCCTGGAGATGAAGACCTTTGAGTATTCTCTAAGTGGAACTGGATGGATATTCAGTTATTTAAAATTGCATAGTAGCAACTTACACATTAGTAGTAAAAATTTACATCCTAAAGTTAGTTGCGTAGGCCAGGATTATCTGTGGTTATCATTCAGCACCCCAGTAAGTCAGGAGAGAGTGATCTGGTCTTGTGCTTTTTCACTAGGAAAGAATCCAGCCAGATTTCGTAGAAGAGCTTTGTTCTTTTTTTGGAGAACCATGAAGTAGACAATGAAACAAGGGTTGGGTAGGCTTTCCTTGACAGCAAAGGATTTTTCTACTTTTTTAAAGTATTAGAAAAGGGGGTTTTTTTTCCAATTTTGTGTAATGGTACTGTTATCTGAAAAGAACAGTGTAGTCATGGCTTTAAATTAGCCCAGATTCCATAACCACAATACAGTTACAGCAGCTGAAGATGCAGTCAGAATTTTGTTAATCACTGTGATAAATGATTGTTAGTAGAAATGTGTAGCAAGGGCATGAAATAGTGTAGCAAGTGCATGAAAGCAACACGTGTGCTATTGCTTATTCTTCTGTCATAACATGCAGGAAAAAGTAGTACCTGCCAGATTACAGGTAATCAATACTGAGAGCACTGACAAGGAGCTATTGTTTTAGCATTTTTTGGAAAGTAACTTTATTATTTCCTTATAATTGGAGTCAGCCTAAGCTTCTGTGTGTGCTGATTTGATCTAAGACAGTGGAATCCTCTGAGAAGGATACAGGTGGTTTAGAAATTGTTACATTTATTTGAAGATGACTATTCCAGCATTCTGGAAAAAAACCCCACATTTTAAAATATATGCCGTCGTATGGATCAGTAGATAGTCTTAAGAAGCACATTCCGTTTTAGTCATCTTCTGCCCTTTGGTAGTAACAAAACACTGTATGGATACAAAAAATACGGATTTTGACTGATTTGTTACAGAAATTAATACAGTATGTTGATGACCACTGTCATCTTCTCCGTAACAGATCCTGCTGTTAGCACCAGGAAATCTGCACTGATGTATAATAAAACAACATATTGTAGAAACAGAATCTGCTTTTATTACAAGTCATTCAGGAAATCCAAATGCTTGTTCTCTAGTTATAAAGAGAAACAAATTAAAGGCCAGAAGCACTGCTGAATTGTTTAAATTCTTAATTTATTAAGGACACACCAGTAGGTGAAAGAAGGGCTAGTAAAATGAAGGCAGAAGTTGAAACTACGGGAAGACTTCATGTTTCCACAAGAACATGAAATTACTTTTAGCTAGACCAAGTCCCTTGGCAGAAATAGGTAGATGGTGAGAACGATTCAGATATTTGGGCTAATACAGTACATAACCCTAGCCACAAAATCTCTAAGTGGAATCCATGGCCTTGAATTTTGTACCTAGACTTATGTGACACAAGAGAGAAAATTCGGGCAATAGTGCAAAAAAACTGCAGTATTTCCAATCCCCATATAAAATTAATTTTCTAGAAGCAGAACATTTTCAGAGAGGATGGGCAAAGGAATAAATCAGCTTCTGTGAAAGGAACACACGAGTTTTTCTGTATGCTTCAGGAGGCAACAAAGGCAAATCAAGATTATATGACAGAGTTTTGTGAACTAATAAATGAAGTAATATGGCAGAAGACTGTATCTTTCCTGGGACAAGAACCAGGATGTTTTGGCTGAGATGAGCCAGTGGCAGGTTTAGAAAACAAAAATATGTCAGCTAGGTGGTTAGACTGCGGAACTCTCTGCAGGGAGCTATTTCTAAACAGAAAAGCACTTTTAAAACTGTCCAAAAATGGAATAAAAATCCATTTAAAGATATCAAGTGCAAAGCCAATATCTTTAACTAAAGACCTTGAAATGCAACAGTTTAAGAATTTGGGAAAAATTTGTATGATACTTGTTCCTCATTACCGCGTTCTGCCCTTCAGCTTGTGCTGTTACCTAACCTCAGAGACAGCTGATATTGATGCTTCAGTGCTTTAGTTCTTAGAACTACAGAGTTGGAAAATCTGAAATACATCCAACTTCACTGAGTTGACACCAAAATTAAGACTTTGAATGTGTATGTCAGTATGTCAGTCCACTGTGAATCCTCTCCGCCAGATCTGAGTTTTGGGTTGGTTTTGTGGGTTTTTTTCTTCTAAAAATTAGCAGAGTAGTAAATGATCAGTGATGATCCACATAAGCATGGAGATGCCCTTTTCCTTTTTTTTGCTGAAATTCTGCCAGTGGCCGTAATAGAATGTAAAAAGGAATAAAATAAACAGCTGGTTAGGGAACTTGGTTGAGAGGAGCAAGTTCTGGGGCAGTTGACCAGCTGGCAAACAGAAAATACCTATGGCTGTATTTTCTGGAAATACAGGAAGAAAGATAAGGTGCAGGGGATGTGGTTTAATTAGACCATAAACTTTAACTTATCTGGGAACTATCATCAATAGCTCATACGATGCAGGTCACCATTCCTTCCCTAATGGTTTCCACCTGATAGAGCCCTCCCTGACATCCACAGCTGGACTCCAGCTTGTTGCTGAGACAACTCATTTCCCTAGAGAGCTTAGGAAATGATTTGCAGTGCTGGACAGTAGGTATACCTTCCCCAGGGTGTGTGCCTTTAACTTGCATGTGCTTACGATTTTGCTCTGAAGACAGGAATGTAGAACACGGTGACTTTTTTAGTCTGGACAAACCTCTTAATCTTTTGCCTTGAAAGAAAGGGTTCTCAGAAGAGATGAAAAATTCCTTCAGAGCCCTTCCTAAAAAAATCACTCAGGAGCTGGGTGACTGAATGGCTGATGTGGGTATGGGGCAAAGAACAGGAGATTCTGCCCAACTTGGGACAATTCTAGTAGCGTTAAGAAATTATTTCAAAAGTTTTACAGGAATAAGACCATAGTCTTGTGGTGCTGAAATAGTAATTTAAAATCCACTGGTTTCCAAAGGAAGTAGAAAATTGCTTATTAGGTTGTAAGAAAAGTTCCTTGTTCTTGTACCTTAACAACAAATACTTGATTCATATATAGAAATTTTTCTTTGTGTAATCTGACTCAGTTACACAACAATAACTGACATTATACTTGTAAAAAAGGCACATATATGTTAAAAAGAATGTACTATGCCATCTAATAAGTTCAGTATATATTATCGGTAGTATTTTTATGCCATTTTCTAATCTGTATAGAAATATCAGAGAGAGAAAACTCTGTGTTTACACAGAGTAAACACTCTATGTATGTGTTTACATGTTTTATCACCTCCTCTGAAATATCACTCAACTTGATAAAGTTTGTGGGATAGCATTTCTAAAAACAAAAAGCAAAAAGAAAAAAATAACAATAAATGCTACTAAATATATCACTCAATGATGGCAACATCAGTCACTGCAAAATTAGGTAAAATTGTGTGATGCTGATTATTGTTGTAATTTAAAATTACACAGTGAGTTGGATAAATATAGTGCTCAAAATTGTGTTCTGTGAGTGAATAAACACCATTGTTTGCATTTGAAAGATCAAAAGTATCTTATGACAACTGATGCAATTGGACAATACAATGTCAGTATAGTAAATATTTCTGCTCATCGATTATTCCATCTGTAACTAACTGCCTAATACACGGTTGAGAAAATGCTGGATTCTTGGATCAGTCATACTGTTTTAATGAAGGATAAATTTTCAGTCCATAAGAACTTTACTTGAACACTAGATGGCAGCAAATATTTAGAAATTAGTCTGGGTTTTTTTTTGACTGCATAGTATTATTGAAGTTGGGGGAAGAAGGAAAGTGCAGTATTAGATTTCAGTACCATATCTGAAACTCAACTGTATTTCACAATTGCTTTTTTTCCTTCAGTTTTGTTTTTAACTTAATAAATAATTAATTAGAATAGAATAGCAATGGAATCAGATATTTGAACAAATGAGGCAAAGAAAAAGTGAGGGGTGTTTTGTTTTGTGTTTTGTCAGATTTCACAGTCCTCAGTAATGAGAATATTATGTTTTCATGATTGTGGAAGTGGTTGTTGAAAATGCTGCTATTGGACTGTGTTGTTAAGCTATTTCAAGTTGTGTACTGAAAGATATTTGAGTCATGGAAAGAAACCAAATGCTCAAAATAACAAATGCTCAAAATAACCTGTGTACAAATCAAGTAATAGTAACCTGTGGGCACTATTCCATGTTTACCCTGTAGTAGTCTGTGAAGAACTGAATGCTTTTGTAGCTACTTCAGTGCATTATGTAGCATATATCCTTTGAAAAACAACACAATGGGACTTCCCCCAACTTCCTTATGCTTTTGAAGTACAAAATATCACTTGAAAAATGTGTAAAACAAAGCCTGGGGTTGCTCCATGCTGTTAGACGTTGATATTAACAATGTTTTGCCGGATTTAAATTAAGGCAGATTTGGCTTTCATTCTTATTTTTTACCAGTTATGTTATTTGAAAAAGAATGTCAATATTGGTATTAAGGTCTAGATACTTCAGTCTGAACATGCATATGTACTCACTTAGTTCTATAGGCTTTTTTTTAATTATTATTTCTGCCAAGTCACACGGAACATTTATATGAAATCCAAACACCAATAAAACAAAAATAGCTTTAAAAATGCAGTAATGGATCACAAAACTTTGGTAAGAGGGACTTTTGCTTGTTTTAACAACCAGCAACAACCAAAAAAGTTTTGTTCATGGGACATGCAGGAAATATTAAATTCTTCTGGTAAAATCAGGTTAACTGGAATTAAGCAGTAAAATGCTTCTCATGGATGTAACCAATACAAAATGGAACTGAAATTATCAAGTAAAAATGTGTGTATGGTCAATAATTTGGTGATAAAAGTATTGAATTTTCCAAAAAAAAAAGATTAAAAAATGGTTTGGTGTACCTGATTTAGCTTTGAAATATAAATAAACATGTGTGCATATATATGTGAATATTACCTGTTTAATTTTATTATATTTTGATATAACAAAAATGTAGCATGTACCTGTATGTTTGATTTGCCAGCTACAAAAGGAGAAAACTATTTATAAAAATTGTTTATAAAGAGGTTGCCACATATGAGCAAGAAAAAACCTAAAGATTCTTGGTATCATTTTGTTTAGGACCTGATAGTGCTTTCACATTGCCATGAAGAAATTAACCTTTTGAATGTAGATTCTTTTCTTTTCAAGTACTCTTCTTTGGATTCTTGGCCACTACAGAACTATTTTGTTTTGTTTGTCATTTTATTTTTATAGCGAGCTTACTCAATATCATCTTTTAATTGTAAAAATCATAAGTGGTGTAGGAAAGATTGTTTATGGTCACTGTATGTATTGTGTCAAAGAAACCCATGGTTTTAGATGTTCTTAAGATAAAGATGCATAAATTGTTCAAGTTATTGTTTCAGGATTATTTCAAAATTATTTAAAATGGAAATATCCCGACACTTTCTTTACTCTCGTGCTAATATTCTGAATTCCATTTGTTTTCAGCCAAATACTTATGTACAGTTGTAATATATATACTTAATTTTGTCTCTTCTCATGTTTCCAGATTGCTCTTGGTACAGTAACTAATGTGGAAGAAGCAGTAAAGTGGATAAGTTACACTTATCTTTATGTACGGATGAGAGCAAATCCATTAGTATATGGCATCAGTCACAAAGCTTATCAGGTATAAAATGCATTTTAAAAAATCTGTAACCTGTTCTGGGTCGCTAATCCTTCCCTGATGTAAGGATAAATATTTGCTATTTCTACTTAACCTGACATCAGCAATTCTTTTAAAGTGCTTAGAAAAAGGAAGATATTTTCTATAGCAGAGTGTTTTTAACACTGAATTATGAGGCCCCTTCTGTTCACATAAAAATATGCTTTAACTGGTCAAGTTATGCTCCAAAGGACACCATTCATTCTTATCACACAGTTACTGTAACTTAGGCTGTTTTCAGTCTTTCAGTTTTGTAGACTAGATATAAATGATAAAAGAAAACATTTTTGAGTTGCTTGATTCCTCCTCACACCTGTCAGCTTTTGTTTTAGAATGTTTCATGGCATAATATCTTATAAACTAGAAAATAGCATTTTTAATTGGGTGATATTTTCTTTCATATGGTTTATTAATTATAAGATTTTTTATTAATTTGTTTGGAATTTTTTTTGTTTATTTCCAAGTGTTCTATCTAGTGATATGAATGAGACCACATTTGCAAAAGGGTTTTTTTCCAAGTTTTTTTCCATTATCTGTAATTTTTAGGAAGATTAATAGTTTACAGATTATCTAAATATTGTTACCTTTTTCTTTGTACAGCTGTTTATAAGCATTTAATGTTAACATAGACATGGTTAATTGAGCCTAATGCAGGTCAAACTCACAACTGTGTGGTAACTGCAGTTTATTTCACGTCATGAATCTGTTTTGTGACTTCATAATTTGTTTTGATATTGTAAGAAGCAGTTTGTTAGCTCATAGTGACATGTAGAGGTATATGTCAAGAGATAGTTTTTTGATATTTTTTGTCTCTGATAGTGGAAACTGCAGTGAAAGTAGGTGTGTTATTGTTTAAGGAAGCTTCTGCGGACACTTTTAGACCTCTGTGCATCTCAAATTTCATGTCTATAAAAAGCCCTATAGTACATTACCATATGTTAATATATCAGTATATGACACAGACCACAAAGTAATAGATAAATGAGAAGCAAAAATTGATTTGCTAGTGAGAAGAATGTTGTCGTCCCATTAATATAAATTCCTTTTTTTGTTTCACTATCAAATTCTAGATTAAAAGTGGTGATAATAAGAAGTGAAAAAAGCAATAAAACACTAACAGAAATATTTTTTATAATTTTTTAAAATAATGAACAGGAGTGTCTCCCCTTCTTCCTGCTCTTGTGTTTCTATTTCGCTGCTGAGAAAGTGGAGATTGCCAGCACTTGTTATATTCCTCCACTAACCTTATCTCTACCCCTTTTGATTTGATGTGCTGATACTATATGTTCATAATTTTGAGTTAAGGTAGTAACAAATTATATCAATGTGAAGTGTTACCCATTCATGTAGGAGCTAAACCAATGCAAATCCCCATGTTTTCTAGATAAACCAGTTTTGAACTTCAAAGCTAAGTTATGATAGAGAGTATAGAGATGCTCTAGTGCCAGATGCAGGTACAACCAAAGATTTGGTCAAATAAGCCATTCTAGGTATAGTTATCCAATTTTCATAATTGGTATCTTAGTGTATATTAGTAATGTTGCAGCGTGCCAATTTCTGTCTCTGTTTTGACGGACAATCAGTGTTATCCATTCAGAATCTCTATATCCATTGTGGATCATGTTTCCTAGCTGTTTGATGGGGCTGAGATCACGAAAATTCATTCTCCATTCTCTTTCCAGTGGTGCTCACCACATCCAGTAATTACCTTAAGGCACACACTCAATAGGATGCACTTCTTTGGTACCCTACATGTTGTCTCCAGGATCTTTCTGGGCTGTGCCCAGGAGTTGGCTACTGCAGGTCCACTGCTTTGATTTGAGATTTTTCAAGTTGTTTGCCAGAAATGCCAATAGTGCCTCTTACCGATTCGTGAAAATGGCCAAAATTAATGATGAGCAGCAAGAGAAAACAAAGAGTGGAAGGAAAAGGTGGAGCAAGTGCAAATGTTGTATTAGTGAAGCCTGTAGTATGAATTGCAGGCATTTTTTCATACTTCTGGGGCTCCAAAGAAAGGGTGCCTGGATTAAATAAACTCCTTTGTCTATTTTCTCCTCTTTTTGGTTCCACTCTTTGGTGTTCCCATAGATAAGCAGAACTTTTTATCACCATAAACCTTATGTTTAGATATAAAAGTTAGAGGAGCCTGTGCCCAACATTTCTCTCAGTAAGTTAGAGAAAACAGTGTGAATAATAATGTACTTTATCATGAATAGTAATGTATTTTATCATGCATTCTTAAATTTCTATATATACTCCAGACCTGCTCAGTTTATAACTGTGGACATGCCAAGGCTCATTTTAAGAGTACAACTTAAAGCTGTTCTAGGCTGGATCTTTTATTCTGGGAATTTCTAATTATGCAAGTTCAACAAGAAGGATGCTAACCATGGATTCTCTAGACTCAAATATTGTTTCACAGCTTTTTCAAGTTGGTGACCTTTCCTTTAAAGTTAAAACTTTATAAAAAATATTAGTCTGCTGTTGCAGCTTTAGCCTTTATATAAGGCAAAAGATTGGCAGGTACTTTGAACTGCCAAAGGAGTTGGGAGTCATTTCGATATTTTTTAAATTTTTTCCCCCACAATAGTTTTAAGAAATGGTGAACATCTGGCATCTAGATCACTTTTTTTTTACCAACTCTGCTCTGAAATCTGACCTCAATGCATGACTTACTGTTGAGAAAGGAAGTCTAGACCTTTGCCATTTTAGCTTCTGACTTGAAACTAAGGCAAGCCATAACTAAGGAGAAACAGCTCCAGGGTAACTGGCAAACACACAATATTAGGATCTAGTCTTGCAGCTGCTTCGTGGAGATGACTATGTTTGTCTGCAGCTTCACCAACCGTGAGAGGATGTACTTCTGCACAAAGGTGAAACTGAATCCTGGCCCAGGGAAAACCAGAGCAAACCAAGGCATAATAGCTCTTAAAGCCTGCTCCTTTTAGCTGTCTTGGTCATGTATCGCTGCTGCAGATTTACCAAGAGGGCTGGTATGACTTATTCTGTAGGAATTCTAAACTATACACAAGCCCTGAAATAAGAATACTGCCTGTTGACTAGAACAGTGTTTTAGTCTTTTCAACTAATTATTGCTTGTCTAATTAGAGCTATATTTCAGGTGCTGCACATATACCAGAGGGTTAACATAACTGAATCCCTTTTCACCCATCCCTGTCAGTGTGGGTATCCCAGGTGCCTGATTTGGAAACAGACAATTATACAGCAGCCCCACTCAGATGGGGGTTTTGCCCAGCCTTTTATGTATTAATGAGATAATGTGCATTATTAATTGGACAAAATGTCCAAGTTCCTGAACTTTGATTTGAATAGAAATCCTGGGCACAGGAAGCTCCTTGGTATGCTTTTAACATGAACATTACTGCACATCTGTAACTCAGTAATTAGAATATTCTGGATAACATACCCAAGGCTTTTAGGGATGTTAAAGTTTTTTTGCTAGTAAACATTGAAGCCATTCAATTTGAAGCTTAATCTGTTATGGATGGAATTAAAGCCATCCTCATGTCAGCTACACAGGAAAGTATATCTTCAGCCATTTTCATAAAGAGAAGATGCCATTAGATGACATGTGTTTGTGAAGTGATACAGTAATGTTAAGTTAATGAAGAATATGTTATCATTAAAACATCTTTCAAAAATTTCAATGTAAATTTAGTTCATAATCATGCCACTGTTTCATAAGTAATATTGATGTACATTGTACTGATAGTCTCAAATCATTGTAAAAGAAATTTTATTGTGATTATTTTGTCCTGTACATACAGGTTTTGGTCTATAATGTCAATATAACTGTTATTAGTGAGATCTCAAGAAAATCATGACTTAATAACTGTACCTTTTTATCAGATTTTTGACTTTATGTGATTGGGTTATCTCAAGCAAATTATTTATTTAACACTTCTTTTATGCAAATAAATGTGTGTGTTTCATGTCTAGATGGATCCAAGTCTAGAAAAGCACAGAGAACAATTGGTAATTGAAGTTGGCAGGAAACTGGACAAAGCCCGCATGATTCGCTTTGAAGAACGAACTGGCTTTTTTGCTTCAACAGATTTAGGCAGAACTGCCAGCCACTACTATATTAAATACAATACTATAGAGGTAAAAGATGATGTCCTGTTTCTGGAGGGTTTTTTCCTTCTTTTTTAACGTATACCTAAAAAAGTTGTAGGATATTACAGAATATATAGCTGATTTGCTCACTGTATTTTCAAATCATATTTACCAAAATGGGGAAGGAGGAAATAGGAAAAAGAAAGAAACTAAATATCGAGCAATACTGAAAAACTAGACTCGCTGTGGAGTGAGATTTGAAATTTCTGTGGTCTTTTTGACTTCTATTAGGAGAATTATAAGAAACATTTTGATATCCATGGTGTGTGCAACATTAGTACCTGATAGCACATTGAAGTGTAGTGTCTGATAACAGACGACCTTCTCTGGGAAAAAGTCCTAGCAGCTTGACAACCTTGAACAACTTTCGGCACTGTAGTCAGATTGTGTTGTAAACATGTACAAAATTTTGTGGTATTGGAAACTTGTTTGATGTACACATTCATCTTAAAACCTTTTCTTTTTTAGCAAGTAAGTGCTTTTCTTGAAGACTCAGCATTAATAATTTTTGACCATTTACCGTCACTGTGTATAATTAGTCTCACATATTTATTCACTCAGATATGTCCTAGACTTTTTTTTTTTTAATGGCCACATGCATGTTTTGTGATTTTGGGGTGGCCAAGGGACTGGGAGGGACTGTTTTTCTGAAACTGCTGAAAAGTCATTATGGAATTTCTTCCTATTTAAATTGCATCAGTCTGGTCTTTCAATAACTTGCGTTTTAGCCTTATATGCCTTTTAAAATTTTGGCTAATTTTTCTTTGTTTCCTGCTATACGTGTATTTTTATTTTTAGTGACAAATCAATTATTTTTATTTTTAATAGACTTTCAATGAATTGTTTGATGCTCATAAAACCGAAGGCGATATTCTTGCCATAGTATCAAAAGCTGAAGAGTTTGAACAGATAAAGGTAAAGTTAAAGAATATCTTGAAACTAGACACTTACTCCATAGTACTCGTAGTACTTCCTCCATAAATATTGTCTACATACACAAGTTTTGTTAAATGTTAAGCCCCATTATAAAATGTTTTCTAAGTAGACATAATATGCTCTCGCTCAAATTCAGACATAGTTCAGCTTGAACTATAGTGCACATTTAATAACTAGTTATGGATCTTTGAGAATTTATTTTAGATGCTTTTACAAACTTTTCAGCTCTTCAATTATTAACAGGTGAAGTTAAGTGTCCATTTGAATAGTGTGCCTAGGGATGAGATAGTTTTTCTGTTTGAAGTTTAAAGCATTATTGGATGTCTCCCTGAACAATTTGCTTTATCAGGAATGAGCCAGGACTCACTGGAGTGAACTCTGTGATATATTTCCTGCAGGGAGCAATATTAGGTTGGCAGAACAATAAATTCTCATAAATTCAAATTTGAAATGTAGAAAGTTATCATAACAGATTTTATGCAGGCTAGAAGATTACTGTTCTATTGTACTCAGTTCAATTCCAACCTCCCTTTTTGCCTCCTGTGTGGGTAGGACACAAGGCAATACATTTCAGGCTGGCATGAGCTTGTTTGCCCATGCTTCCGTCTCACAGAGGTACGAGCCAGACTCCACAGGGTTTATTAGCTTGGGCTCATTGCCATTTTACCACAATTATACAACTTGCAGATCAGAGTTGGCTCTCATTCACCTGGCTCTGCGAGCTGGCAGTGTGAATCCCCCACCATCTACATATTTACATATTTGCACACATTGTCTGGGTATTACCATCTCTTTATCTAATGGAGAAATTCTATTTTGCTGTAATCTCTTCTATTATAGAAAGTAATAAGCAGTGAGGTTTCACAGTCATACATGGAACGTTTTCCAAGCTAGAAGGGGTTTTTATGATAGTGATATTGCTTTACTAGGTCTAAATTTAGCGTAATTTAATATTTAAAAGGCAAGCATATGGAAAATATGATGTGATATGTTTCTATATTTGTAATAAAGTTAGTAGTGATGCTTCTTGACTAAAGCACAGCTTTTCTAGCTTACTTTCTCAGATTTATATGGTATGATATCAGTGCACCGTCATTTCCAGATTTTTGTGATTGATTTGTTGTGCATCTCTGAATGTTAAAATTAGTAACTGGTTTTCACAAGAATAAGCCAGGATTTGCCCCTCTGTGTGATAGAAATTGTGACTTTTTATAAATGAATCATGTTTCCATAATGTCTTTAAAAATTCTGCATATTGAGATATGTAACTCACCAGCAGCTGAAATACAGGTCTGGATTAGACCTGTACTGTGCTGTGCAAGAGCAGAAAAAATTATTAAAAATGCTGTTGTAAGCAGAGCACAGTATTCCCCTGAAAGTGGAGTCATCTATGATGGTTGTGTACTTCATGTCTTTCTTTCCTGTGGAACTAGTGACTAGAAAGTTGGGGATTTTAACCCAATTGTCTTAGGGTCTTTTGTATGTCAGCTAGTCAGGTCCAAATGAAAATTACTTTCAGATGGTTCCCTGCAGGGACCAAACATTTACCCTCTTTAAATAAGTTTTACACTAACAGACTATCAGTAAGTCAAAGAATATGTAGATTTATGCTAGTTTTGCCATGTAAGGGTCATCAGTTAGAATGTGAAATGTTATGCATTATTCAAACCGTAGATATTAATATTTCTTTACTCATATTAAGACTTAATCTTATTAACAGTGAAAATTTTAATATGATGAATCATAGTACTTCACAGTTTTGAGTTTAAAAATGTATTATGCCACATGCAAACTGTGTAACTATAATGAGTACATTTAATGTTAATTCAAGATTGCCCTAATCCAGATGGACAGAGGTTTTACTCTGGTCAAATAAAAATGAAATCTCATCAGATGAAGGATGGTAAGGTCACAAGATTCAATTTTTGTGGCATATCAAATTTTTGTGTGTCAATGGCAACCTTAATAGATGGTGATGAATAATAAAATGTAATTGTGTCCCTATTAAGGTAGTTTCAATTATGGTCTGTTAACTACAATGTGAAAGATGTGGATTTACTGCTTTTTTTTCTTCTTTTTTTTTGTCCTTAAAACTAGAGACTCCATTTAAAAGTAATGTAACTATGTTATAAAGAAAATTTGATTTCAGTGTAAAAATTTTTATCAAATTGCTTCAGCCTCTTCATAATGCATAATTGTGTTTTAGGTAAGAGAAGAAGAAATAGAAGAGCTAGATACCTTACTAAATGATTTCTGTGAACTTCCTGCTCCAGGAGGTGTGGAAAACAATTATGGAAAAATTAATATCCTCCTTCAAACATACATTAGCAGAGGGGAGATGGACAGCTTCTCCCTTATTTCGGATTCTGCATATGTTGCACAGGTAAAAACAGTATTTTCTACATATCTGTTACTGTATTCTGCTGTTTCAATTCTCCCACAAATTTCCAATTATATAAGTATGACCTGATCTGCATCTTTTTTGTACATTTTTATGCAAATTCATTTGAAAATCAGAGCCCTGTGTGTGTGCATGCCTGTGTTGTATAACACTTAAGTAGAAAAGTTTTGCAAAAGGCTACCTTGGGAGACTATGGCATTTTTTTGTTAATTGTGAATGTCCTTTTTGTTTGTATTACCCCTATAATCTTATTATATTTAGTAGCTCTAACTGTAATTGTAAGGAAATTATATTCTTAAATTTCAGGGTTACCTTCTAAATGTGAATAACTGTTGCAATCTATTTTTATGCGTTGTGTACTTCTATGCTTAGTTTTGCAAAACATAATATGTGTTTGATTCACATACCTTGGTTTACACAAGAAAGATGTGATATTTTAATTCTGTTGCTAGATGTAATCAAGCAAAAAATGTGCAGGTTTACATGCCAGTCTATGCATTTGTTTGTTGCCCTGATTTGACACCTGAGGGGTTGATTGTTACACAGCTCATTTAGTTACCACACGGGCCTGTACATAGAGGGATGTGACACAGAGATCTATTTAGACAATTGAGACCCAAAAAAAGTAAAAGGTTTTACCTTTTAGCCCATCTCTCACTCTTTTTTTTTTTTTTTTAAACAGTCAGCAAACATGTTGCATGGAATTATTTTTTTCTCATCCTTACAAAACTGCTTTGGAAAGAATTAATTTTAAAATTGCATTTAGTTGGTACTAAAGATGAGATTTAAATATTCAAAATGATATATAGTCTTTGGCAACATTTTCACAGTAGCATAACCTTCTTCAGAAATGTTTGTATTTTGTAGCATGTGTGGTATAAATGAGAAAATTCTGAACTGATTGTGCACATCGTAAAAATTGTCGTACTTGCACAGCAAAATCATTTTCAGTGTGATCCTTTTAATCTTTGCTTTCAAGGCAATTGCTTTTATTTGTCTGTCTCATTTATAGCATGTTTAGTGAGGCAACATGGTCTTCTTCTCAGATCTTCATAAACTGTTCTTGTGGAACCAGTGCTACAAAGCTTGATTTTTTTCTTTTTTTACTTGGATAGTGACTATTAAGAAAATTATTCATCCTTTCTAAGTAAGAGGAATGTGCTTCTTTAGTAACATATGCTTCCTATCACAACCAAATAATTTTCTATTTTTTATTCCTGTTGGCATAGCAGAGCCAGTAGGGAATGATTATATTCTATTCAATGAATCAAGAACATAATTCCTAATCCAGACATAGTACTGGTAGGGGGAAAAAAAAGTATAGCTTCATGATACAGTTTGAAAAGTTTATGAAAGGAATATCATTACTTAGGTTTTTCAGGATAAGACTGACCTCATTCAGACTTATGTTAATAATTATTTTTCCAAGCCCAAAGCATACTTGTACAGTTTGGTTATACAATAGTCTCAGAATATAGTAACATGTTTGAAAAAATGTCACTACTGTTAAGCTTCTGTGCAAATGTTGTGAAATTCAGTGTGAAATGGGATGCTATTATAGAAGCATAAACTGGAAAAAAACAAAACTTGAATTTCCATATAAAGTGAATTTGCAGGTGTCTATTATATGGGGGGTACATTAAGTGAATTTGCTTCAGAGGTGATTGATACACAATAAATTTAGAACTCCATAATGTTAGCATATCTGTGATCAAAGTTCTATGGCAGACCTGACACTACAATTTTAATTGTTTGCACATGTTTCTTTTCATAATTGCAGAATGCAGTCATGAGGTAGATCTACCACTAGACAGCAATGGAAAAAATAGTTTCAAAAATGTTTGAAATTAGTTTGAAAAGAAAAATCTATTGTTATGGTTTGTCAAAGAGGAGTCTATGGGATCCTTTTCATTTTACAAAGAATATTGAGACAATTACAATAGTTTTGCTCTTTTTTTCTTTTCACTTTCCAGAATGCAGCTCGTATTGTTCGAGCTCTTTTTGAGATTGCCCTGAGGAAACGTTGGCCTGCCATGACATATCGGCTACTGAATCTCAGCAAAGTCATTGACAAGCGGCTGTGGGGCTGGGTGAGCCCTCTGAGGCAGTTCTCAGTGCTACCACCATCCGTCCTCTCCAAGCTGGAAGAGAAGAATCTCACTATAGACAAGATGAAGGACATGAGAAAAGATGAAATAGGTGAGGAATCAGCAAGGCTGATCTGCTTAAACTATTAGAAACCAATGGGCAAGTAAGAACTAAATCTGAGCTGTGCATCAATATTCCCACTCTGGCCTGGAAGCTGTGTAGCCACGTACCACACATTAATATGGTCTGTCCAATAAAGAAGGTTTTTTCCAGTCTCCACAGCTTGTAAAATGGCACAGCTCGGAGGATAAGGCCATCCCATGTCCTGGTAGTCACAGAACACCGATGGAAAGGAGATGCCTGTTGATAACTATTTACCTCTATGTGTATATATACATATTTATGTTGACCTGTGTGCTTCCCTTTCTGCCCACAGTACATAACACCCTACTGTAAAAGGCATCTGTTTACTTTTGCCAGTTGGCACAATATGGCCTTTTTTTTTTTACTATTAGCGTGAAAAATAAAACCAGATTATTATATCCAGGTATGCTATCAGTAAATGGCCTTCTTCTGAAAGACTGCATTAATTTTCATTGAACATGGAGAATTCATTGTCACTGGTGTCATTGCAGCAAAACCTTAATGGAATTTTTTAAAGGATTTGACAGTTCAATAATGAGAAAATCCACAAGCCTACTGATAGACATAATGACAATTTCTAGTAAGTGTGTATAAATTGTTGTGCATAAACTGCCCACCAGCTGGTTGAAGTTGAAAGAAAAAATCACTTGTAATGCATTTCTTTTTCCTTAGTGTATTTTTTCTATTTGAACTTTATTTGCACCTGCTATCGCCAACCTGTTGATAAACAAACTGCAATTTTTTGAAAAATCTAATTTTAGAATAAAAATGCCATTCATAGTCACTGCTTAGAAGCTGTCACATCTAACTTAACATTTCTTTCATTTGCAGGAGCGCTACGTTCCTAGCTTGGAACACTTTGTTATGTGCCTAATTTAGGCTGGAAAAAGTTAAATAAATATGTAAAAGTTTGTAGAATTAGATGCTATATTTTCATTTACTAAGTCAGCAAAAAAGACTATGACAAGATTCAAGAAACTAACTGCATTTTAATATAGTAGTATTAAATGTATTAAAAACATTGGATTTTATTTGAAGTGATAGCATTATCATTTTTTATTCAGAAGTGTTATAGCACTTCTTAATTCACGTCTGTTAAATTTTTGTGTATTTGTGATGTCTTTTAGTGCTTAGTATTCTTTTCCATTAATTGTATGAGTGGGGCTTTTTTGTTTTGTTGTTGTTGTGTTTTGGTTTCATGGAGCTGTTTTTAGTTTAGTTTTTTGGGGTTTTTGTTTGGGTTTGTTGGTTTTTTTTAATTGTTCTTTCTCCCCATACCCTCACTTGGAGAAGCAGGAAATTTTGTGTAAAAATACAAACCCAGTTTTGCTTCCTTCAGTGTATTGGAACCAGTATTGACAAGATGGAAATGTATGTATATATACCTGCAATTTGTCTAGTTTTAGTTTATATTGACTTAGTTTGAAAGTAGATGAGACACAGGATTTGACTGTGAAAATAGGTCACTGCTGACCGTACATAATGATATTTCATGTTCTCCAGCCTTCTAAATATCAAAGACAGTTGATCTGTGTATCTCTGTGAAGCAGTTACTTGGCACACTTCCTCCTGTCCGGCCTCTCTTTCTGAGGCATGTGAAGGAAGTGCTTGCTTGGCAGCCACCTTATTTTTATTTTGAATTCAAAGCCATGTTGAAATGAGAAAGGGCACAACTTCCAGGTGCTGCCTTGTTTCCACACTCCATAGGGCTAGTTTCAGTCTTAGTGTTTCCTCCTTTTTGAATGTTATTGAGACCTTGGAGATAGAGTAACAAAGACAGGAGCTAGCTGGCTAACTCAGCCCATGGCTTAGAGGGAGATGAAAGCATCAAATAGATGCCAGCTCTCCCAGTGAGTGGAGAGCATGTTGTGTGCACAGATCCTGGATTCCAGGGTATCATGAACTGGTCAACACCAATCTACGAGCTATTGCAATGTAACCATGGAGTTTCCAGAAAGCCAGAAAATCACTGTGTTAGCTGAGATAAACAGTTCCATTTTTTCAGAATGCAGATGACAAACCTTGTAGAATAAGCAAAATTCATCCCTTTTTTTTTTTTAAGACATGCCTATTTTCTTAGTCAGCTTTTGTTCAGAGGGTTTTAATTTTTCTTAAATGCCATTGATGATTTCCCAAAATGTGACAACTGAAAAAAAAAGAGGGGGCTTAGGAGGAGAGAGTTTTACAATATTTTGTAGAAGTTGGGAGAGGAGCCTTATTTTGCCCTAGCACATAATTGTAAAAAAACCTCAGTGCTGTCCTGTACAATCACAGTTCACCTCACACATTGTGATAAAGTGATTTTTGCCATGGAAAAGTGTACTTGCCTACATAGGTTTATTGAGTCATATCTTTGAATATTTGTCATCTGCCTGTATTTAACATGATTTCTGAAGTTTTACCTCTAATTGCAAAAGCTAGTCAGTGTGCATGTACACTATAACACTGCATATATCATCAAAGTGTACCAACATAAGGGTTTGGTTTTTAATAACTCACTTGTTGGAGGTGCAATTGTTTTACCAATTGCAAATTAAACTGACTAAGTATGTATTAAAGCTTTTGGTTAGGGGTTTGATTCGTAAGCAAGGTCACCATTCATTGCTTCAGAATATAAACACCTGTGTGAGACAAATCTATCTGCCAATTAGTTAAATAAGAAAAACTGAAAAGAGAAAGTCAGTATCAATAGAAAAAAATAGCAGTTTCAAGATGCTATGCTCCTAAATGTATTTTAATTGCAAAAAAAGATTTGTATCACCTTTTCACTTTGCACATAATGCAAATAATAGGACTTGTTCTTTTTCTTTTTTTTTTAAATGGAGAAATATGCACAGGAACCACATAATGATAGCAGAAAATATCAACAGCCTTTGGTAAGGTAGATTTTAACAGAGAGTATTTATGACCATCACAATCAAAATCTAAAATATGCTCCACGCAATTACCTTAACAATTTCTGTGAAAATGTAGTAACTAAGCCATCTTTTCATAAATAAGCTAGAAGGTGGAATAATTTCAGGAAAAAAAGAAATCACTGCTACCTGCTTTGCTTTATATTTAAAATGAAGAGCAAGAGAACAGAGACTTAAGCTGTAAAATACAAGTAGGGCATTTTTCTAAATAAATATGATCACTTTATTGCCTTAGTTACCATGACTACAATAGAAAAAAAAATTGCAACATTTAATTTTTCCTTTGTCTCTGTTGCACACTGATATACTCTGAAAGATCAGAGCTGCTCTGAAATGTTTACTTATATGCATTTTTAACCTATTAAGTACCTTTGTTCAGTTTTATGAAAAACATTCTGTCTGCTTTGAATCACTACACAGAAATTGTAGAAGTTCAAACTAAGTAAAAAGTTGATATTCATGCCCTGAAAAAGAACTATATAGCTTGGTAAGGGCCTGGTCAAAAAGTCAGTGAAGGAGAGGGAACTAGCTTGACATAATGTTTTCAGCATGAATTCTTAATAGTTATTTTAACCCCTTAGTTATAGCCAACAGGGGGGTTAATACTGATTTTTCAAGGCTCTAAATTGCTAATTCAAGTTAAGTATTACAAAATATTCAGACATGCCAGGTCAAGAGAGTCAGACATTTACGTAACCAAGAGCAAAACAAGCAAGCAATAATACTTCTCTCGAAAAGCCTATTTGAAAGTCAGAGTTGTATTCTTTTTCCTGGAAATGTAAATTCGTTACACCTAATGTTTTCTTGGCAGGTCATATGCTGCATCATGTGAAAATTGGGTTAAAGGTAAAACAGTGTGTCCATCAAATACCCTCCATCATAATGGAAGCAACGATCCAGCCAATCACCCGCACAGTGCTCCGAGTTCGGCTGAACATCGCTCCCGACTTCACATGGAATGATCAGGTGAAAAAAGAGGGAGGAGGAGACAGGAAGGGAAGCGTTAGTTTAGCTTCAGTAAAGGAGATGGTCTCTGGGAGTCCATAGCTGTTTGGATAAGAAAAAAAGCATTTGTTTTCACTAAAAAGCAAATTTGTTAATAGGAATGGAATGACCTTTATGACTTTGATTGAAGAAAGTAGGCAAAGATCATCTTTTTATTTCTGTTAATCCTTATAAGATTGGGCAGTATATAACAATGTTGAGGCAAATGCTTAATACTGAATATTCACGGTAGCCACACACAGATTAGAGTTATGTGCCCAGAAAAGAAAAGCAAGAAAAAGGGAGACATGAATGGCTCTCTGAACTATGAATGAACGTCAAACACAGAAAAGCCTTGAAATGCAGTTCATGTATGCCAGGTTCTGCTGTTCTTCCTGGGTTTACAAATATACATTCACAATATCAGTGCCTTTTTTCTGTTGGAACTTGTCTGAACAAAAAGACTGAGATATGTTTGGAATTATTTTCATCCATATTTTATAGTGCAAATTTATATGAAAGGAGTTATACCAATTGCATATTTAGATATAGTCACATCCTTTGATTCAGAATCTGTTCATTAGAAATTAATGTAAGATAAATCTAAATGAAATATAAATGTCCACATGGGGGCATTGTATTGTTGCTGTTACTTCTGAAACTTTCTACAGGAAAAAAAGATACCGTCATAGACAAACATAATTTTCGTCTTTTATGCTTATGAGATTTACGCTTAAGATAAATTATTCTGAAATGTGGATATTGAGTATCTGTTCTTTTATCTAAAAATTAATTTTAAAATCCCTTAGATTACAAGTTTACCTTAATCATAAGTAAATGAGAGTTTTATTCCACAAACATTTAAATTACTTTAGAATTTATTTTCCCTGCTGAAAGGTGTTTTATTTTCTTGTGGAAGTTTCACCAAGTTATCTTATAAATGGGAGATTAGCAATCAAAATATAGAAAGTTTGATTTTGTTTGCCACCTTGATTTATTGAAGAAATATTTGAATGGATTCCTAACACGAATTATAACATGAAAATTTTTTTCTGCTTTATTTATATGCAATATTTCAGAAGGGGTAAAAAAAGCATTACTTTTTAGGATTGAAACAAGTTTTTATTGTTCAGTCTTTCATCCACTTTGCCTGTAATCTGTTAAAGAGAAAAAAAAATTACTGTTCTTCATATTAAACTTTATCTTAATGCAAAGTAATTTCTCAATCCATTGTTATGTTTTTCTACAAAATCTAGGTTCTATATCTTTACAGGTTTAAAAGGGTCCACACAAAATTATACTGTTGTTTTGATTCTGAACTTCTAAATTTGGAGCAAAATTTTGTCAAAAATCTATTTTCTGCCATGAGTCCTTTACACAGTTTTTCTGATGGTTGCTTTGGAAACATTATGATTGTTTTATCAATTAAGTTTATGGAGCTGTTTTTATGTGAATTTGTTTACTGATAATCATAAAAACTTGGAAAAGTTGGGGTTTTTTTTCTTTTTTTTTATTTCTGGAATGTGGTGTTGATTTTCCTGTTTCTTCAGTAAATGTAACTTCTATCACATAAATAACTAAAGCTGTGTAATTTTAATAGTCTCTGAAAATTAATAGCTGTCTCAGATTCAAGCATAGACACTCTGAAACTGCTTCTCCATCATTACATTATTTTAACAAGCTTCTCAGAAAATGGCTATAGAAACTTACAGGTATGGCTGTAATTGGTGCAAAAGTTTGTTGCTGAAAAAGTCCATCCAACGAATGGCAGTAATCAAATAAAACCAGATATGAAAACTTTAAATACCATGCTTAGCTGAAAAACCCTGCTTGGCTAACATTTCGTGGTTTTAAGATTGTTCCTTAACCTGGATAATTAATTCTGTAATGATCTCATCATAAACTTTGCTCTTGACATTACAAGAGAAAGAAGATATGTGTTTGTAGTCATGAGATCTGACATCAACTTGATCTTTAGTTTTCAGTACAGGGAGCCCTTAAGTTCAATAAAAGCATGTGAGCCAAATCCTAAATATTTATTCTATTGTTAGAAGCAAAGGACTATTAACATACCCAGACAGAGCAATTAAGCCTTAATGCATCCAGGAGGTGTCCAGCAGAAATGCAGAATAATGCAAGTAGTATTAATTAGCTGAGTCATATATCAGACATATCGTTTTAGGGTGATGGTTGCCCAAAATACAGGTATGTGCCAGTTCTTAAGAGCTCCCCAAAGTTCTTGAAAATCATTACTGGAGAAAATGTTGAGTTTCCTGTTCCCAGATTGTCCTGCTTGCCCCCTGCAGTTTTTCCATGGGACTTTTCAAAATTAGGTTGCTGTTACAGTAAATAATAAAATTTCTGAGCTTTGAACTTAATTGTCTTCCTTAATTCTTCTTATCTCTCTTAAATGCTCCTAAACCCTGATGAAATAATAGTCTCACTGTCGTTTTTCAAGACGTCACCTGCGTGTCATTTCTGTTTCACTGCTTCGGTTCCCAATGAAGCTGCAAGTGAAATTCAAATGTAGTGAAAATTAATGACTGTCCATCTATTTGTCTATTGTGCAACAGTGGTAAGAAAGAAAGAAAAGCACCTTAGTTTTATTCTTTGTACATGGTTTTGTCTTCACAAACCAGTACAGACTGTTTTCTGACACACACAGAGTAATGAATTATGCTGAAAATAATGTGTGCTGTGTGAATCAATACCAGATTCCTGCAGCATTAAAATTGTCGTTAGAAGCAACTATGCACTTTGTCTTTTTTCCTATTAAGTTTAGGAAAAATTCCAACTTTTTTTTATCTGGTTCTGCAGCTTATCAGAGTCCTCATCAGAAACAGCAGAAACCTACATTAATTTAAGAGTAACTTTTCCATACTCCTTTACTATGCATCTTTATTTGCCTAGATATTTGAGTAAAATGCTTATACATTGGCAAAGGTTATTTATTCTGACAAAGAAACAAAAAATCTTAATTTAGCATCACACATAGCTATGATTTCTGGCATTGCTGGCATTGCAAGTAAGGTACATAACCAAGCAAACAAAAATCTGGGTTTAAAAAGAGGTGTTCCCAGATGGCAGGGAAATCGTGAAGTGATGGTTATATTTATGTTCTTCCCACTTCACCTGTAACAGTGGCTACATCTGCAGCCTTCCGAATGCACTTATTGTATCTTTCTAGAGAAGAGGGGATGAGAGAGTGGAGGGGGATGTCACAATTTAGTATCCAGTTTTTCCTGAGAAAATGTTTTTGACTGAAAAATGAGCAGACAATTGCAAAGAACAATCCTCTATACAGAATCCAAAGGCAAAAATACAGGGAAGAATAAAGAGAAGGTGTTCTTTCCTAGGAGCCTAGAGGGAACCCTGGGTTTCAGTCTATTTATAAACAGCTGAGGCACTACCTTCAGTTGCTTTTGTGTCATGTCCATTTATAGTATATGTACCTTAAGCAAACTCTTACTGAAGCATAATCTTTAAACAGACTGATCTAATTCAAAAGATTATTTTTGTGTTACCTCTAATTTCTGTATTTCTGTATTCCTTAATGAGCCTGTGTCATTCAGAGATACATCCACTATTTCTAGCAAACCTAGAGTATCTTGTTACAACTAAAACAAAGCTGTTTTCTACTCATAAAGGTACACGGCAGTGTTGGAGAACCCTGGTGGATTTGGGTAGAAGACCCTACTAATGATCACATTTATCATTCAGAGTACTTCATCATTCAAAAGAAACAGGTAATGGACTTCATTCAGAATCTCATAGCAAGACAAAAACAAAGTTAGTGAGATGTGGATTTGTCAGGTCAAACCGTATTATGACCTAAAAAGATTTTCAAATCAGCAGTACAGCTTTCAAATTCAGTTGTACTTGATTAGCTTGGACTTCTACGTTTTCTAAGATCACGTGTCCCTTTTTCTCTTCCTCCTTTGCTGGAACAGTTATTTTCAGGTGATAAAGAAAGACTGTAATGCTTTTTGTCTGTTAAAGGACAAGATAAAGACCCAGCCTTATTTTTATTATCTTTTGAAGTCTACAGAAACAAAATTCATTCCAGGCAGTAAAATATTTTATAAAGACGTAAACATTTGCACACATACTTTTTTGTTTTGTGTTAGCAGTGCTTATGGAAGTAAGGCTAACTATGATTTTTCAAGTTACTGATTTTTCTGTGCAGTAATTATTCTCTCCATGTTTGCAATAGGTCATTACTAAAGAACCTCAGCTGCTGGTGTTCACAATCCCAATTTTTGAACCACTTCCTTCTCAATATTACATTCGAGCTGTGTCCGATAGGTGGCTAGGAGCAGAGGCTGTATGTATCATAAATTTTCAACATTTGATTCTTCCAGAGAGACATCCGCCCCACACAGGTAACTTCAAATTTGATCATTTTGCTTTACTTGATATTGCTCTGTTTATGGAATTTCACTTCGTGATATTTCTTCTCCAGCTCTCTAAATTTTTCAATTCCTGAACAAAATGCAGGAATTTTCATTTCATCTCAGTATAATACCAGCCTTTTAGTTACTCCAGATTCTCTATAAACCATAAGAAAATTGAAACTGTCATATAAAACTAAGCAAATCTTTGGTTTACCCTATGTCTTAGCTTAGCGCTTGCAAGCATTCATTTTCTTCTGGACTGGTTAAAAATAATCTGAGACTGTCTTATAAATGGCATTCAACAAAGAACAAACGTTGCTAAAATTTTGAAAATATGAAACATTTTACAATTTTTGCTGAGATACGTTTATCATAGCAAGTACTGTTACAGCACTGAACATCACATTTCATCTCATCAAGTTGTGGCCTTCCCCTCCCCCTCCTTTTTTAACACTTGGCACAGAAGCATATGTTTGTGTTTTGCTTCTTTTTTCTGTATACATAAATTGCTTTATACATTCATTGGGCCTGATGTCATTGTAAAACCTTTCCACTGTAATTATATTTGGCTCATCTAGCAGTTTGCTAAGTCAGTGCCTTCAGAAATGCACAGTTCTCATACAGTGTTGTCCTTTGGCGTGCATAAATTCACATGTGTTTGTGAAGTGTTTAGCTATTGTTATACTGTACCTACACTGTCTGGAAAAGCATGTGTAACCTTTTTATCTAATTGACTGATCACTGACTACTATTCAGAAGAAACAGAAAGATATTTACACATCACCAGTTATGGAGCCTTTAGGATTTATGGTAATTGATTTCAATTCCCATCTGGTTCCCACTCAACAATGAAGTATGTAGAGGCTCTGCTAGGCAAAAAACCCCTTCTTTCTCCTCAACAGAGCCCAAGAAATCACTGTTTCAGGGGGAGTGATAAAACAGCCATAAGGTATCAGTGAAAAGCATGTGAAGAATATTAGGCATCATTGCCTCAGTAGATTTTATGACTCCCATATCATACCTTAATGTGAAGCACCCTGAAAAGAGAAGGAGATCTCCAGCCACAAAAAAAAACCCAACCCAAACTTCAAAGCAAGCATCTGCATAACAGAATCACTGCAGTCTCCTTAATTTGGTAGGATTCCAAATCCAATCTGTTTATATATATCATCTTCCAAATTCCACAATCTCTAATTGTTTGGATAGCAGATGCCCTCAAGATATATTGAGAATCATGTATTGAAAAGCTGTTTGTTTATTTATTAAGATTATGTCTTTAATTATACATTTAAAGGATTAGATGCAAAATTGAGCTGTACTCATCTGATTTGTATTACTCCATTGACTTGGAAACTCCAAAGAATCCTTCCTTCTTAAATAGATTTGTTTCCCTTGAACTGGAAATACTCCACATTCTGTTATCATAAGAAGCTGGACATATATATGGTCTAATACAGTGAATTTAGAATTTACTGTAAGTGGGTAAAAAGAAAACAGCTATAAGAAAAAGGTTTATATATGCAAATAACTGGTTCACAGCTATCAAATTACTTAAAAAATTACTTGCAGAAATATTTCAGAGCTATAAAAACAACTTTTCATTTTTCTTCCTCAAAGTGAACAATTACCCAAATGTGTACTCTTTGTCATATGAGATATTAAGTAAAACATTTTCCAGTGTAAATTGTTTTCCACTAAATTACTGGTTAATATATTTATCTTCATAATGAGCTATGTCATCTCATGGCATCTCTTGTCATGCACTTACGATTATTTTGTGGTTTTAGAGCTTCTGGATCTTCAGCCTTTGCCTATCACAGCCTTGGGACATCGTGAATATGAAGTCCTGTACAAATTCACACACTTCAACCCTATTCAGACACAGATATTTCATACCCTTTATCACACAGACTGCAATGTTCTTCTTGGAGCACCTACAGGTTCTGGAAAAACTGTTGCAGCTGAATTAGCCATCTTTAGAGTCTTTAACAAGTATCCCACATCAAAGGTTTGTAAAACAGGTTTACTAGAATAATTTTGTTATGAGCAATTTTTCAGCAATAAAAAAGTCCAGAAGAAGAAAATGGGGAAGTGAATTTTACTTTATCCAATTTATATGTGTGTGGATACAAAATGGTACTGCATTATGTACATTATGCATTTATTTCAACTATTCATTTTAATCAGTTGACAGCTAGAGTTAAAGCTACAGACATGATATGCAGGCATGCAGGATTTCCTTTTCTTCCTTACTTAACTACATTTCCTGCTTTTGTCCCCTTCCACTATCAGTGGTACTGTTTTATAGCTATTAGTTCCCTTCTAGTAAATACAACTAGCCCAGTCTCTCTATTATTTCAACAAATAAGTTGCAATTAATTACTACAAGCCAATTTTCTGTTCTGGCTTGCCCTTATGTTTTAAATTGCCTAAAAGCTGAACAACTCAGCTTTTGGAGTTTTATTTTCAAGGTGAATATATATCTGTTTCTTGACTTAGCCATATTGTCTTATTTAACCACATTTTAGCTTTAAAGTCTTTCAAAAAGATCTTTGTATCTGACTGGGAGATTTAAAAAAAGTATAACCTTTCTATTAACTGAAATTGTGTACATCTTAATCATCTGTGAATTTAAATATCTTCATGTAATTTGTTAGTCCAAGTAAGGTAAACAAGTTGCTCATACACTTTCAACTTATCTGTGAGAATTACAAAATAGTCAGTTCTCAAAGGAATATATCTTTTAGGTTTTAATAAAGCTGGAAGCCTGGCTATGTGTTTTAAAGAATGTATGTGAATTCTTTATGTAGCAGTTTCTTCATGTTCAAAAGCTTTAGAATTTTTAACCACAAATCTATAAGTAAATATTGTTTGTACGTATGAGCATATTCCCTTCTGCACTGCACGCTTCTTTGAGAAAAATATTGCGACGTTTTGCTCAAAATATTCAGCTTTTTTATTTAATTGGTAATGTTTTAGTAATTTAATGACATAACTAGAAATCAGGTAAGATATTGCTTGCTAGAAATTCAGATTTTTTCTGTTTCAGAATGTTAACATGCAGATTATATAGTCATGGCCATTATATACATAAGTGGGTTTTAATTTTAAAAGGTGTGATAAATACTTCTATTTCAATAAACTATTCTTTATTTGTGTTTTTTTTCTTATTAATTGCTCAGGGGAAAAAAACCAGTATTTTCAAGCATTTTGTCTGTTCTAAATATAATCCTGTTCTAGGTCATTTAAGAGACTCAGACCTTATTTATTTTAAAGATTATGAGTATGTTCAAATTTCACAAATTCTGTGTGTTGTAGGTACATTCTAATAAAGGTTTCTTGTTTAACTGCTAGTTTTGTGACTTTTCTTTTGCAGGCAGTGTATATTGCACCCTTAAAAGCACTCGTCCGTGAGAGGATTGAGGACTGGAAAGTTAGGATTGAAGAAAAGCTTGGTAAAAAGTAAGTTTCTCCTTACCTAATCAAGGAAATGAGAAGCAAAAGAACAGCTCATCAAGTATGAATAAAGTCTCAAAATACTTATGGGTTTTGGTTTTATACTGTCCTTCAAATTGCTAGTACTTGATAAATTCTATCACTAATCACTGTAGTGGTAGATTAAAACTAAGATCAAAAATGATAGATCAAAAGTGATAGATGAAAATCAAACCTAAGAAAGGGATACACTTTGATACCCATCTATTTTCATTCTCATTGCTTGCCAGTATAAAAAATATGAAGCTCAGATTTCACTCCACAATATCCTTGGAAATTGAAAATGTAAGTCGAAATAAGCTCTCGTTAGAAACCTCAGCTGTAAGGAACATACAGGACTGGCATGAACGGTATAATAGTACTGATACTATGTCCTTCATATAGAAATTAATATAATTTTATTCGTTGGTAACATTAATTTCCTGCTGATCTTCCCAGGTGTTGGAATTCAGCCATTACTTTATGATCTATAAGGTATATCAGTCATGTTGATGCTTTCCAAAATTATAGTTTCCTGAGTTAAATTTTTTATCCATAGGATGTATTATTTAGGGCCTTCACCTTTTTCTATATATAGCCTTTTTCCTAATTCAAGATCAAAACATTCTGCAAGAGAAAGACATGCTGCTCTGTGTACTTGAAATTACCAGTAATATTCCTGTCATTATCACAGCAATCAGATAAAACATTTTATGGTAATATTCCTTTTGTTGAAATTTACAACTACTTGTGTCTGAAATTTTGAACAGAAGATACACATTACTTTGAGGAATTTTTGTTAGATGTTCAGCTGGATGTAGAAGGTGTCATCAAAAACCCATTATAATGGATCCATCTAAAATGATGGATCATCACAAACGCTGCAAACAATTGGAAAAACTCTGCTAATCTTCTTCAAAAAGTAATCTCAGGCTAATTTCTGCACCAGTCTTAATGGGCCTTCACCAGCAAATGCAATACACACTGCAGTTTAGCCTCATTATACAAACCAGAGATCTATGCAGAACAGCAGGCAGCAACTTGGTAGCCTCCATGAAAGCTTTCATCCTGTCTATGACAGGATGTTATGATTCACATTACATCATACCAGTATTATCTTCATTATCTTCATTTTGAAGAACTAACCGTTGGTTTGGACTCGTATTCATCCTCTTCTTTTATATGGTTTTGCTAAGGAATGGTATGTGGTATTTATATGGTATTTGCTAGGAAAACAAACAGTTTTGAAAATCCTGTTAAATGTATTTGACAAGAAGCAAAATTACTTTGTTTATTTTGTTTCTTTCCTGTTTTAAGAATTTAAGTTAAGGAGTAAACATTTGAACATTAAGATGTGTTAAAGCTTTGTAAAGCCAAGCCACTGTCATTCTTGATTACAGGGTTGTAGAGTTGACAGGAGATGTGACTCCTGATATGAGAGCTATTGCCCAAGCCGACCTGATTGTTACTACCCCAGAGAAATGGGATGGTGTCAGCAGAAGCTGGCAGAACAGAAGTTATGTTCAGAAAGTTGCCATTCTTATCATAGATGAGATCCATCTTCTAGGTGAGCATGTTTCTCTGCTTTTGATCAGAAACACTGCTAAATTTGAAGAAGTGTGCTGGTACTTATGATGTGAATATACTTTTTGACATCTGAACCGTTTCTCTGTTCTCAGTTTTTCAATTGACTTTTCATTTACTAGGGGATGAGAGAGGCCCAGTATTGGAAGTCATTGTGTCTCGAACAAACTTCATCTCATCTCACACCGAGAAGCCTGTAAGAGTAGTTGGTTTATCCACTGCTTTAGCAAATGCCAGAGACCTTGCTGACTGGCTAAATATAAATCAGGTATGAAAAAAGTTTTAGAAAGTGGATATGTATTTGTCCTGCAGAAAAACAAAATAGCAATTGATAAGATAATTCAAGGTTAAACTTGAAAAAAATTTTCTCTTGTAGATGGGTCTGTTCAACTTCCGACCATCAGTGCGCCCAGTTCCTCTGGAGGTGCACATTCAGGGCTTCCCTGGCCAGCATTACTGTCCTCGCATGGCCAGCATGAACAAACCTGCTTTCCAGGGTAAGCAGCAAGCTCCCAGAGCTTTTCCTTCTTCCTGTAAAAGAAAAAGGGATTTTACACAGTTCATTTGCAGCACATTTGCAACATGTGTTACTGTATGTACTCTTGGCATGTATTGGGGGAATCTGCTCTGCTAATGGCCCAAAGCTATTTGTCTGAAACATAAAGTGTGCTGCAAATGCAACATGTAACACAGGAATGTAATGTATTTAGAACAGAAGAATAAAATTAGTGTTGGTGAAGGGGAAATAAAATGTGTTTTCTCTTAGTGTTTGACACCAGAAAGAAATATTTGTGTAAAAATATTTGAAATTTAGAAAGCAATAAAACCATTCATATTATTAATCTGCTGAGGTATTTTCATATGGACCACTGCATGTAAGCATTAAAAAAATTGTGAACAGAAGTTGCAAGTCAGGCTAACCTCCTATAATTCTAGTTTCAAAGCAATAACCATAAAATTCAAAATTTGTAGTGCATCCAGATATGCTTCTGTTTCCAATTTTTTATTCTTAACCAAGCTGGCAAGCAGTATAGATTTAAGAAAAACTCTCTTGTGTTTTATTTGAACATGTTTTGTTTTGGTTACATAAGGAATATTTATTATATCAATTAAAAATAACCTCCAAAATAAATTTTATAATGTGAACTGCTGTTGATTGTGAGGTGACATTTGTGAGGGGACTTTTTAGCTGCTGTAATTAGCCTTATGACAGAAGCAAAGTATTGATTGTGGACTAGAGACCAATCTTGACAGCTCAGATTATTTACACCTCCACAAGAGCATTGTACAAAAACACTAATGAACAATAAATCTGTCTTGGGCTACCCCGCCACACCTGTTCCTGAAGCAACAAAAATCCATTAGATGTTGGGCTTTTAAAATATATAGATATATTGGCATATATAGTTGTACAATATAAATACACATGAATTATCCTATTTCAATAATTTCACAACTGCATGGCATGTGTATATGCAGGAGCACATGCTGGGTAGTATTCATGAACTGGGGAACAATATGTGCTGGTGGGCAGTATGAAATAGTTTCCAGAAATTAACAATACATAAATTTAATTGCTTGAATGAGAATTACATGAGAAAACACACAAATGGATTTATAAGTGGTTTAGAGAGAGTATTTGAAATTCTAGGTACACCTGTTTATACTTCTAGTACTTGTTGATAGAAAATCTGTATAAATATGATTTATTGCATGCTCTGTTTCCCACTTGTTTGACATGATACAGTCAAGGTTATTTTAGCATTTTCATGGCCATACTTATTCCTGAGACCATAAAAATTTCACTGCAACCTGAAACATTTCAAAGATGGGCTGAGCAAGAAAATGCTTTTAAAAAAAGTCCTTAAATGTAATTAGTTTAAATATATCATAATTTGTTTAAATATATTGGACTAATTAGTAAACACAGAAACAAAGTTCTCTTGTACTGTAATGCCCACTTTCACAGCAGCTATTGAAAAGTCACTTTCTACTTTTTTTAACTTTTCTGATATTGGTAGATTGAAGTGATCCTGTGTAGGCTGACATGAGTTGATTGAGCTCTGGGTCAGGCAGAGAGCAAATTTTAGACCTTCATGGCACTTAGTCTGAGACAATATACCCCAGTAGTGTAGAAGAAATATTAACATACTTGTTAGGCTGAGATAGAGAAATTCGCAAGCTTGAAGTCTAGAAAGCTTGTCTAGGTTGTGTGTGTTTTGTTGGGTTTTTTTCAAAACTGGTTCTCTTAATTAGCTTACAGTGATCACTGAAGTAGCAGGAAAAATTGACTGAGACTCAGCTAAGCATAGTTTTGTGGTCTTTGGTTCAGAGGTGGTGTACTGTCATCTCAGTTGTATCCATCCAGCAGAATAGAGACTCAGTAGACATACCTGTATGTCATCTGCAGAGAGGTCCATCAGCTGTCATGGGATTGCAAAGAGAAACTTAAATTTTTGTCATTAAATGGTCTAATTCTCAAATTCTGTTTTGCTCAACAGCAATTCGGAGTCATTCTCCAGCCAAGCCTGTTCTTATTTTTGTTTCGTCCAGACGTCAGACAAGGCTCACTGCCTTAGATCTCATAGCTTTCCTAGCCACAGAGGATGATCCCAAACAATGGCTGAAGATGGATGAAAGAGAGGTAGAATCATTTCACCTTCCTTATTTGTGCTTTGCTTCTATTTTATTGATGTTTGTTTGAAAAAAAAAAATCTAAAACAAAAGAGTAATTTGAGGGTAAATCTTGAAAGAGTTGTGCATATGTTAAATTTCCTTATGTATTAAAAGTAGTGTCAGCATTAAGGCTATAGAAGCGTCTGTGCAAGAGCTGAACTTCAGAACACAAACTCTTTTATCTTTGTTTTTTCCTGCATATCTCTTATTAATGCTAGTTCCATGGTCCCAGACAACATATATCACATGGTGCAAGTCTTTGATACCAAGATAAGACAAAGACTAAAAGAAAGAGGACTAGTGCTCTCTAAAGTTTGCAGCTGGACATCTGTGACATATAGATGTTGAGCTGAAATCTAAACCAAATCTCTCTCAGTCTTTTAGGAGAAAAATCATCCTTCTCATGAAATGCATTATGTATATGTATATATATCTGTGTGAATATATGTACCTATGTGTGTAAATGCATCCATCTATATTCACAGATAGATATACTCCAGAACCAACCATTTAGCAATGGTTCAGTCTTGTATATCAATTAAATAAATCAATGATACAAAAAAAAGTAAAGAAACCTTCTGACCCTAAGAACATAAAGATTGCAAATTCAAACAGATGTTAAACAATGCTAAAGACTTATTTTTTATTCTTTTTCAAGCAATATAATCTTTAATTACATTTTCTTCTATTTTTTTTAAATCTCCTTTTGTTTACTGCCAAACATTAATGATGGGTAAATAATAAACAATCATTCAATATTCTCTTTTGTCTGCATTCTTCAAACTGTATACCAGATTATATTTTATTCACTCAGTTTAGCACGTCCTCTGAATACAGTATTATTTATTTGTTTCTGCATTAATGGTCCTGATTATGGTATATTATTGCTGCAAAACAGGTTTTTTTGGTTGATATTCAGATTTTCTAGATTTTGGAGACTAGATTTTTCTAATTGTTGCAAATCTTCTACTAGGAATTTCTGTGATAATTTGGGGCCAAAACACAGCGAAATGCAGGAATCATAAATATAAAATCCAAGTTGAATACTCTACAAATGTTTATATATCAACAGTTTTGTCAATGGTTATACTGTTGTAAATATTATATACCAAAAAGAATAGGTTTCTAGATTACATTATTTGCATTTGATTGCTCTTTGCCAAAAAATAAAATGTGATTTTTCAGAGATAAATTATAACATCTGTATCCTTCCTGTATTGGATGGATTTTAAAATAGAAAATGGCTGTCTTGGCTGATAAACTACTGCTACTAAAGCATATCTCAACTTGATGGTGCTTTTCTAGCCGTATAACCTCTATTTAATGTTTTCTTGAACCTCATAGAAACATCTCATATCCAAGTTATTACTCCTTAGTGGAGTACTCTAGTACCTTGTGCTACTTTACTGTAGTAATCTCACCTACAATTAGAATATGCAACAGGCAGCTTGCCCCAAATGACTGCCATTAATATGAACAGTTCCCCCATGTCCTGGGAGCAACTGCTATTCCAGAAAGAACTGTAACTAAAGTTTCTTCACTTGCTGGAAAAGAGTTTTCTATTAGGAGTCTTTGAATTTCATTTTTCAGAATAAGCCTGTGAAGGTTTTGAAATAGGAGCCAACAAGGACAAGCAGACTTTGCATTTATTAGTTTAATAACATTTGCATATGATTTGTATTTGAATTAATAAGCTGAATGTTTGGAGCATGATATACCTACCAAGTTACTCAGTTCTGATTACGTAAATGTAAAAGACTGAGGATTAAGTTCTAAGTTGTTATATCTTACCACTATTATGCAGAACACAATTCTGTTTGAAGTACCCACAATTTCAAGTGGACATTTCTTTGGGTAATTATGGGACTAGTTTGTAGTTTTGTGTTTTAAATGAGCATGATTAGCCTGAGTTTCATTTGACATTGAAGCAAAGGACAAAGCTCTAGTAATGCTCCATACGCAGTGTATATCCTGCCTAATTCTTTAATAGTAACCTAATAATAATAAAACCTAATCACAAGATAGGGAGTTTTTAATTTAAAAACTTTAATCTCAAGTAATATTAAGGTCAGGCTTAGACTAGGTGAAGTAGACAAAATTTTCTCCAGATTGCTATAACATTTTTAAGTTCGAAAAGTAGAACTAGCAAATACTTTATAGCAGGTATTCCATGTCTTAAACCCTTGTACAAAATTTCAAGCGTTTCTCAATTCCATATGGGATTAAAATGGACCAGTTACAAGAATTAAATTATTGTTGCCTTTTAAACAATTTTTTTCCTGTCAGTTTCTCACATTTGTTTTTTCTTGCCAACCACTGTTCCTTTAGGGGGACTTACAGACCAATTACTTATTTTCAAAATAGTTGTAATTCTTAGCTGTGAAGTATTTTGAGATATAGGAGATTTTTCATGGGTGTATACAAAGTTAGCAAGCTGTACAGCAGACCATGGCATTTTTCTTCAGTCATCTCTATTAGTATAATATTAATTTGGCTGACATAAGATTCCTTTGAGAACTTGTTAGTTAGTTTTGTTTAATGGTATAATTGGGTTTGCTACATGATGGCTAAAAGTTCATCTGTTTGTGTTATCTTCCCAGTGGGTAGATTTCATAAGGCTTTTTGACATGTTGTAAAACAGTGCCATCCAAAATAGCTTCTAAAGGGCTGATGTTGAGGTAGAGACAGATTCTTACAGCCATTAAAAGTGTTTTTTCTTTGTTACTCTTTGTGATGATAGCAGAGAAATTCAGGCCTCGGGGGGAAGAGATTGGATTGCAGCAGAGACTGGTACTGGATCTCCATTAATGTTGTTGTTACCAATACTCGATCTTTGTTTATCAGCTATGCTAATAAATAGCATCTCATCTTCTCTGTAGAGATTCTCCCTGTGGTGGTAAACCAGGCTCTTGTTTGAAGCTTGTGATGAATGATTCTGTTCACAAACTCCCAGGCTGCTTTTCACAGTACTCTCAGATAACAGGCAAATCCACCTCCATTTTTGCCACCCGGCTCCAGGTATCAAATTCAGGCAATATATCATATCAATCAGTTATATTTCAAATGACGTGAACTTGCATGAACCTTCTGGAATACATACTTGTTTGTATAAGTGATATATAGAAACAACCCTTCAACTGTTGCCACCAAAGTAGATAATAGTGTGACTGGATCATGGAGGAATCATACAAAATATTCTTTCCCTCAAAGGAGTCAGTATCTAACAGGTGCAACTGAATTATAGTCGAGAAGGAATTTTGTTATACATGCATCTGCTGAAAAATATATATGTTACAGCAGCTCCATTAGGTTTTGGGAATGGTTCTTCCTGGAAGCTTTCCTTGAATTTTATGTCTGATGTGCAGGCTTTGGCTCATACCCATTACAGTATTCAGAAAGCTCAAAGGTATTTTAGAAAGTTGAGACAGCAGTCAGTCTTCATAAAACCAGCCAGTACTTAATGAAAATTGCTGTTTCTAGTACTAGTCAGTTTTCCAGTTCTGCTGGACATGTTGCTGCACTATAATAGTTACATTTGTTTAATAGATTCTATCCAACTAAGTTTCAGTCTATGTGCATGTTTTGTGTGAAGAAATGGTCACTCAATGACCTCCTGTACTACATATACTTTTGTCTGACCAAGGAAGCCTCCAATGATGTTTGAAATACCCTACTTACCAGGATTTGGTGCTGATGCTTTAGAGCTCATCCCTGCATTTTTCAATTGCACATGCAAACATTCTTCAGGCTTTAAGCAAGACTGCTACAGTTTGCTCAGTGTATGAGTGGGCAGTCCCTAGGAAAAGAAAGAATAGTTACCTTTAGGGCCTTAGAGATGGGTTTTTTTCATTTTTTTGTAAGGTGCATTGTCCATACACATTCCAAAATGAGCTCTTTATCTCTCTTACAATAGGCCCCAAGACTGAGTTTATTATTCACCAAAGAGTGAAGAAGCAGCAGCAGAAGCTGTCCTCCTTGCCATCTGCAATAATAGCAAGGACTCTTCATTAGACATCACTCTGTAAAGACTGTCCTGGTTATACTTGTGAGGCACAGGTGCATCATGGCAGAAATGTGAATGGGCAGTATATCTCAAAGAGGAGACTGCATCTATAAATAGAGTAGTCCTTCATTTCCTTTTTCTTGTTCTTTGATGCCAATATCCCATGGAAAAAGAAAATGTTATGCTTACCCTGTTTTTTTATAATCATTACTGGATTTTTAAATATACACTTCCTAGCTAGAATTCTAATTTGGACTTGTAAGCCAGGACTGTCATGTTCAAGCTTGTGACCCATTACTTATCTTGTTAAGAGAGACGATAGTTCAGATTATCCTTTTGGAAACAGACAGTGCCACCAGTTTCTGATGGTCAGCTTGGGTAAGATCAATTATACTGTTCTACATTAGGAGCTGACTAAAGAGGAACAAGTCTTTCTCTGCCAGAAATTGCATCTACATCTGTGGTGGCAGAAAATGTTGCAATCTTTTTACAACATAATTTATTAGAATCAAGTTTTCAGTTTATTTATTTTTCTCTAATGTTTTTACAGCTTTTTGTTTTTAACCTAAAACAAAAGTACAAAAGTAGTATTTATGGTTTATTGTTTGAAGTTAGAATGCAGTTCTCACCAGCAGACAAGCAGGGTGTTTTCTTATTTGTTTGGTGGGGCTTCTTTAAAAATTTATTCCCTGTCCAGATACTTGGATTTATTTATTTTTTTAATATTTACAGTGCAAGGAGGGAGAAGAAATATATCAGTGTACATAGTTTTAACTTTAACCACAATGATTTTTGCATTCTGCTTTGTGCATCATTTTGCCATCTGCGTCTTGTTAAGACTGTTCTTTATGAAACCTCTAGAAATAACTAATATCGTTTAGCACAAACATACCTACAGTAATATTCAATAGCATCCATATCAGGCAATAGTTTGCTTCCATCAAATTCAAGGGCCTTTGAATTAAGGACTTTCATTGACTCCAAAAGAATGAATCAGACCCATCCTCATTTTGCCATTTTAGACGTGAGTGTATAAATATGTGTGTACTAATTGTGGATTAGTACATGTGTTCATATACTATGTGGAAATACACATAGACATAGGCATGAAAGTGAATTAAATTTTACCGATATTTCTGGTTTGCATTATTAATAAAAACAAACAAAAAAACCCAAATCCAACAAAAAAAAAATCCTAAGAATTCTTGGAAAGACAGAAGATGGCTTTTCCTTCTCTAACCTTTATATTAAACCACCTATTATCTCCATGTTAATGTTTTGAGGTAATGTTGTGCTATAAAACAGGAATAGAAGAATCTGGTCTGTGTCATGAACAGGAATATTGCTGTTATTTAAATGTGTCTCTTAGTGTTAAATGTTTTATTATTATGCTTTAATGTATTATTATGTATTATTAGATATGATTTAATAATATATCTCAACTTTTTAAACCACATTTGAAAACTGTTCCTTAAATAATCTTATTTGAGTTGTTTTAGGCATCTTGTTCTGTGTGGAATAGTTCTGAAGTATAAGCCAACTCTTCATCAAAAATAATTTTTTAAGGTGATTATTTTTTCTACCTTTAAAGATCAGGAGGGTACCCAAGAATGATTTCTAAGTGTTTCACTCATTATAGAAATTCAACTGCCTTCTACAAGATGTTGGTTTTATGACACAGAAGTGTGTCATAAAAATTAACATTTAGTTATAACAAGGAGATGTTTTTATTTCACTTAACATCTGTAGCAGATGTGAAATATGTAATTATTTTTGTAAAAGACTTCATAACTTTCACGATTCTTTTGTTTGGCAGATCTTTCTTCTATTGGGCATTTTAGACAATTGATAAGCATTATTCAGTGGCATATGGTCTGAGTCTGACGTGCTTTGAAAAGAGTAGAGAGTACTAATAATGAGGATTCTGTGAAAATGGGAAAACCAGCACAACAGATATGCTTTGAGAAAGTATGGGGTTTTAGCATCTTGAAACAATATATCACACTCAAAGGGACAGAATTGGGCTGCACAATCTGTTAGCTCATTCTTGTCCAATCTGGTCTCCTCCTTTCTTTTGGAGCCAGCATTGTCATCAACTTGCTGAATTATACTCTGACTGGAATGTATTTCAGGCACAGGGTAATGTATCTGCTTAAATGGAATCCTATCTTTCTACAAAAGCTTTTTAAGTATAATAAATTTAAAATATAAAAAAAAAGTTCTATTAGCTTAAAGTAAATAGTTCAACAGTTTACATATGTGCAGGAACAAAGAAAATGACTACTTAGTAGTTTGAGAAAAATCTAGCTTGTTCAGAAATTAGAATGGAAAATCTAGAAATACAGTTTATTTTTTAGAATAAATATTTTGCAATGCTACTAGATTCCCAAATTGGTTTTCAGGATATATTTTTCTTTGTTCATCAAAAAAAACTATGAAGGATAGCAAAACCTTTCAGCATGGGCCTGATTCTGCCTGTCTATGAGTCCAGGGAAAAATCCCTCCTGGCATTAAGTTCCCTGCACTGATGTTGTACGAGTATTTTAATGCCGCTACAATGTGTATTTCCTTATATTATTTTAATATTTTTTTTTCTCTTCTTAAGATAAAATATATTTCATTTACCCTTCTGTAAATAAAACAATACTACAGTTGTTTTCAGAAAGATAAAGAGTAATTGAGTCATAACAATGCAGAAATGTTAATTTGTTTTATAGTCGCAGTGCTGTGTCTGTTTCTGGTTAATGAACCTATTAATTGTGCCATTATTTCTTAATAGAAAGTTATCATAGTCTTACACTACACTGACATAAGGGAGTTATATTTTTTAATAAATTGTCATGAGAATTTTAAGCCTTGGATTGTGCCTATGGGTAAAACAGTTATGTTTATTACAGTGATTTATGTGAAAGTAAGGGGTCAGCTAAAAATGACTAGGATTCCCTGCTGCTAAAATGACAGGATAGCAGTACATGCGCCAGTGCTCCTGCTAAGGGCTCTTTAGTTTTCCTGTGGTAAATTACACTGCTTTGCAGGTATGACTAACAGCACCACAGGCCGCCGCTGTAATACAAGTCAGAGGGGAAAAAAAATAACCACCACTGATTGTAAAAGCAAGAAGAACATCTTTGAATAAATTCCCAGCAGTGTGAATTTAGGACATTTTATGCTGGCAACTCTATGGCAGAAAGGTTTAGCTCTGGTTGTGTACTGGAAATAGCTCCCAGTGTAAAACTGCATGTGCTGAAGGAGCAATCTAATCGCTATAGACTAATCTCAATCAGCTAATTTGATCCCTGTACTGTTCTAGTGGAAAAGGGAGTTTAGATTCATTATTTTCCCAATATCGCATTCTTTTGATGTGAATAATGGAATAAATTTCTTTGGAATTGGTTCATTCCCTTACGTTAAAGACATAACTATCATAAGGTGCTGATTCTTGATGGGGAGAAGAAAAATTAATTCAGCAACATAGTATCTTTTGATATTTGAAGGTAGAAATTGAGTAAAATGTAAATGCATTTTTTTTGTTTCATTTTCACACATTTACCAATTTTGTTTTCTACTTTTTTCATCTTAATTTCCTGTTAAATATATGCATATAGCTATTATTTCTCAAAGTGTGTACATGAACATAAGGAGTCTAGGCAGTACTAGTATAAATTAATAAACCCATAGTAAAAAAATTCATTAATAGGTTTGATAATATTTTTAGTATTGTATGTTGATGGTCATAATTGTAGAGAAAACAGTCTATGTGTTCTCATTTTATCCAGATATTTTTTAGTCTTAGAAGAAAAACTCTTTAAGAGGGGTCATAATTCATGTTGTCTACACTGCAGTCATATGTCTACATGTTGACTAGAGAAATCAAAGGTTTGCTGATTGTATCTAGACAGATAAACTTTATCCTTTAACACATCCTCCTTTCATTTAGCTCTTTACTCTCTTCGACTTATCTACCCCTCTTTTTGTTTCCCTTTCCTAAATGGACTTATCCCCTCTTCACTTCTCAGTTCACTGGGTTTTTTCCTTTCTGCTCCCTTTCTTTTCAGTGTTTTATAGACCCTTTCACTCTTTTCTTCTGTAAGCATCCTTTTCTTTTATATGTGCTAGATCGGTTTATACAGTAAACCTTCCATGTCTTATAGTATAGGAAACTCTCAGAACCATCCAGGCAACTGTGTTGTGAGGGGTAATAAAGTTTAGGAGCTTCCATTGACAGATCAAATTGATTGATCTGTCAAAACTTGAACAATTTTTTTTTAATTGGTTTCTCTGTTACTGCCATCAGTTGTGGTTCTGTTAGTCAAGATTACTTCAACAAATAGACTTTTAAAATGCTTTGCAATTTGCTCTTCCTGACAAAATTGATTGATTTACAAAATCTATATTGTTTGTTGGTTTGTTTGTTTGTTTTAAAATCCTTAATGCGGACTGTTATATTCTCTGGAATTTTTTTGACCTTTTAAGGATTCTTTTTATCATAGTAGCAACACGTTACTTGAATTTAGATATGTGAATCATTTTATTCATGTTAAGGTCTGAGAATTATATAAAATACATGAAATATTTAGAGAGATTACAATTTTGAACATCAGAAGTGAAACACCTCAGAGCCCTAAGTAGAAATGAAGATATCACTGTAGTCATGCACCTATCATGTCCCAGTACTTTGGAGAATTCAGTCTGAGATGAGGCTGAGCAGTATGTCCAAATTATTCAGTTACCCTAATTTGTTCTGCACAACTATTTTTTCTCTAACCTTGGCTATACCTCCCATGACCATGAATGATGCTGCCCTAAGTGTGCAATATCATCATGCCACTGCTGGTGGCACCAGGAAACCACTAATAATAAATAAATTTTAAAGTTCCTGGTTATAATTATATTAAAAACACATAAAATAATAAATGACCTTAGAAATAAAACAATTAAAATAATTTTGAAGGGTAGAATCACTTAAAAAGATAGTTTTATTCATTATCACTAAGAGGCTTTTCACAGAGGCCATCTACAAAAATAAATAAGCTTATTATCAAATTTATTACTTGAAAATGTGGGCAAGAAAGAGAGCTAAAATGATAGTAGTCAAAATGATTCCAAGTAGTCATTGACATCAGATTTGAAAAAATTAGTAATAGTAATAAAAATAGCTTTTTATCTGGACTTCTAAAAGTTTTAAATGAGCACACTTAGTAGATGTTGGATTTCACTACAGGGTTTGAGTCTATAAATTACAAACTCACACTCAAAAAAAAAAAATTCAAGTTAATTTGCATTTCAGCATGTGAATAGGAAGCTTTCTTGATGAATAATAATTGCAAAATTATCAGACTGAGGAACTGTCTATCTGTTCAAAGGCATTAGAGAGAATCAAATTTATTCTTCATAACTGTTATTATGTTACTGGTTGCAGGGATTTGCTATGTTTTTATACCAGTTCTAACCCCTTTGATACTAGGGATTGCATTAAACAAACACAGAACAGAATGCACAGTATTTGCCAGAACTGTCAAGATATTTTCAGCATTATCATTTCCTTGTCTGTGTTACTTAGCACGTCAATAAAGTCATGTGCATTTTGTATTCCACCCCATTGTTAATATGGTTTTATTTTTTTAGACAAAACTAGTCAGTTCAGAGACTGAAGAAGGCTGTTTTCCTGCTTGTGTAAACAGCATTGAGCAAATTATCATTGCTACAAAAATAAAAAAATAAAGATAAGAAACCTAAAAGTTTAAAATTTCTGAATAACCTGTTTTAAAACATTCTATTATTCTTTCTGTTACAGATGAATGATATTATAGTCACAGTTAGAGATTCGAATCTGAAGCTGACACTTGCTTTTGGAATAGGCATGCACCATGCGGGTCTGCATGAAAGGGACAGGAAAACTGTGGAAGAATTGTTTGTGAACTGCAAAATCCAGGTACATGTGTTCTCCTTGAATCCTGCCATAATGAGTTTTACATGGAATTTTAAAAGTTGGCTTTTTGTTACATATATGTCATTAATCTTTCTTTTTGTCTTAGGTTCTTATTGCCACAAGCACATTAGCTTGGGGTGTAAATTTTCCAGCTCATTTAGTAATTGTTAAAGGAACGGAATACTATGATGGAAAAACAAGGCGTTATGTGGATTATCCCATTACAGGTACTCACATAAATTATGGAAATGTTTATATGCTGAAATGTATTTCAAACCTATGCAAATTATCTGAATTATTTAGTAACTGATCACTAATTAATTTGGATAAAGAGTAGGAGAGATAAGGGTTTGTTTCTTTGTTTAATGCAAGTTGTAAGGGAACTCTCAAGATTTTATGCAATAATGAAAATGCTTCTGTTTTGCAAATCATTTTTCATGCTAAATTCCTTTAAGGTGTGTCACCCAAAATAGACATTGAACAATTAAAGAGACAATATAAAGCCATATCTAGTTAACTAGTTAATTGTATAAAAGGAACTCTTCAAGCATGCAAATTTTTTTTTCATTTTTTCAGCCTTTTCTAAATAGAAACAAATTTTTAACAGTAAACTTAGACGTGGCTTGAAATGGAACAGTTGAATCACACACATGTGAGAAAATAAAATGTATTTTATTTGACATAGTCAAATAATGACATAGTCACTCGGTGGTAAATGAAAAACCTTAACTGGCCTGGTATCTTCAGTGATATAAGGGATACTTCAGAAATAAGCAGTTAAATTAAATATTTGAATTTCTGACTTGATGCAGACTTTTGTTGCTTTCTGGCTCTGGTAAACTCCAGTTTTCATAAACTGTTCTGCAGTGTTTTGAACAAGCTTAAGAAAGTGAACCATGGAAGAACTTTTTTCAGAGTTCAGACAGGGAGAATATTTATCTGGATGGTACGAAGTTTGAAGAATGAGGACAAGCTAAATTTATTCCAGGTTTCCTGTTCTGTTTTCCCTTTCTCTTTTCAGAAGAGAAAGTTTATTATTAAATATTCCTATACTATGCTAGTGGTGTGTACACCTAAGGACAATCTAAATGGTATTTGTTAGGTAAATAGAGAGCATGCATCTTTTTAGCTATGTACTGTCTTTTCAGCAAGAGAAGTTTAGTAATGTAAACTAAGCTCGAATTGAAAATACTACAGGGGTTACTTCTTCAAGTAACCCATCATAGAGCTTAATTTAGTGGTTAGTGCTCTGCAGGAAACTTGGGATCAATTTCCAGACCAACTCTCTTGTTCAAAGATTCTGGTCTGACCTGGGATCTTAGCCATGCACGCTTGTATTTTGTGACAGACTTTGGCTGATGTAAACTTAGTGAAAGCAGTCTCCGCAGCAAAGTCGTATCGCACTCGTGCCGACTGGAAGAACAGTGATGATTGGCTTTAGTGCTGAATGAGGAAAAGTGGCGAGGAAAGAAATCAACGGAAGTTTTAAATTTTATGTTGAATCCATGGCACTGGCAGAAATCAGTAATAGAGAAAATAATATATTTTAAAGAAATCAGAGACTCAATGAACAGTGCAGACTTACTATGCTGTTTTAGAAATCTGTTGTACAAGTTCACACAAAGGCTTTAGGGAATTCTGATACTTTCACTCTTCAGCGCCTTTTTAATTCAGGTAACTACAACACTGGGTGTTGTTCAATTCCTGAATTTTCAATAAGACTTGGGGTGGGGGAGGGGGTGGATGGAATACCATCATCTGTGATGGAAGCATTCAGATTTTGTTGTCTGCACTGCAACAGAAAATGCAGATTCCTTATTTTATGAAAAAACATGTGGTGTGGTTTGCCTAAAGCATTTTTATTTTTAACTTTCTAGAGAATATTTATGCATCTGGAACTTCTGTGGATAGGTAGTACAGTTTTGCTGCAACAATAAAATGAAAATGTAATTAATTTTTTTCTGAAATACTTCCAAAAGTTTCACAATACTGTCTTTAATGCTGCCCTCAAGTTATGCCTTCACTGTTCCATCATGCTATTACTTGGCTGCTCTCTACTGAAGTTACCTTTCTGTGTCAGGAATGCATTTGGCTCCAAGGAAGCAGCTGAGGGCAGAATGAATCACTCTGGAGTCTTCAGCAATTTCAAAATAAGCAAGAATGCTTCTTTGAGTGAAATCAGAGGTTTTGGGGAGAGCTTTTTCTTGGTTAACATTTATTTATTTAGTCAGCCGGTTGGATCATATTTAACATTTCAGGAGTTTAGTCCAGTGATTAAGAGCAGCCAAGCAACATATAGTCACTAAAGAAAATATTGGGTTAGGATAATTACGTAGTGGATATTGGCAAAAATAATTTCCTGACACTTGATAGTAAATCCATTTCCTATATGGTATTATGCACAATTTAATTCATCACATAGAATGGAAAGAAGTTGTTTCATCACCTTCCTGTGCACATAGCTATTCAGAAGCAGCAGATTTAAACTAGTTTCATTTTACATCTTAATGTCACTCCTAAGCTAACAAAAGGAATAAACTGATAAAAACATTTCTGTCTATACACAAGTCAGTACACAAGTGAAACTGTGTTACTAAAAATTCACCGTTGGGCTGTCTGTTTCTCTTATTATGGTCAGTTGCTGTATCCCATTCTTTACTTTCTGGATTTTCCTTCCCCAACAGAGCTTTGGGCCAAAAGTTTACTAATTCTTAACTCAAATAAATCTCTTCAAAATGCCAGCTGCTGCAAGCTACATGTTGGGCAGGTATGATAGAGCTCATAGGGAATACACAAAATATAAAAACTTTTAAACTAAAGATGTAAAACTTATTAATTGCTTTTCATTGTTTCTTCTAAGTTAAATAGCAGGTGAAGGTACCAGAAAGTGTTGAATGGGACACAAAACAACCTCTGCAGATGCACTTCTCAAATGAAGAGAAGACAAACAAATAGATGATAAGCATACTTATCCTTGTTGCCAGGTAGCAAGTTGAGCATGTTTTGCATAAACTAGTATTTTCAATGTTTATAGAAGTCATTAATTAGTATTTATAAATAATGGTGTGTAGGTAGAGTGACTGAACAAGCTTTTAAATCTGTATATTATGATCTGATGTAGGGACAATATACAATACAAAACCATCTCTACTCCAGTGCTAATAACTGGAATAACTTGAGTGGTAAATATCATAGCACTCAGTAAACAGAAATTACCTATACCATTTTAGCTCTAAAATACTCAAAACCTAGGAAATCATATCTAGCAGAAAAACCTATGGAGGAACTTGTGTAAGTGTGAAGTCAAATATTTGAAAATTACGAAATGATGGACAATTGTCATTGTAACCTTCATGAGTTCTCTTATTCATCATCTTTAATTGCATGTGATAAAATGAGGGATGGATGCGGAATGGAGGGAGAGTAGAGGCAATTTACATTAGATGTAAGCTTGAATTCCATTGCAGTGGGTGTTCTTTAAGTATGCAGGAAGATTGTATCTGACAGAAAGAAGTTCATCATAACTTTATCTGAGATGAAAAAAAAGTTAGAGGCGTCAAAGCCAATAGGGCATACAAGGCCAAAATAATCCAAAAAACCTGTATTGTACATTATACAGACATAAATACATTTATTTATACTTCCAAACAAATATTTGGTTTATACATTATTGTCTCTTTGGCAGATGTGCTTCAGATGATGGGACGTGCTGGCAGACCACAGTTCGATGACCAAGGAAAAGCTGTCATTCTAGTTCATGATATTAAGAAAGACTTCTACAAAAAATTCCTTTATGAACCTTTCCCAGTGGAATCAAGGTAAAGATAAAGCAATCAGAAAAAAAGATCTAACAATGAACAATACTATAAATGTGGGATAGATGAAAAGGGAAACAAAACTCCTGTTCTGGATAAGTCGTAAATACTGAGGTCAAGAGAAAGACAATTTACAAAAAGAAATTACCCATCTTTGTGTAGAAAACTCCTTTCTTCTGTGAGTTTTGAAGCACTGATGAGCTCATCAGTCCATTCCCAAATAATACCACAACTGCCTCTCTGTTTCTGGGTGTTGTCTCAGACATGTGACAGCACAAACTGTTCTTCAAGAGCAGTGTTTAGGACAACTATCCTTGATCCTCAGAACCCTCTTTGAAATTCTGTGACAAGTTACTAATAGGAAAGAACCAAGGTGAGTTTCTAGGACTGTTTACCTAGAATATTTGTATCATAATAGATATCACATTCTTGAAAATCTCAAAAGTTCAAAGAGAACTCCACATGGTGTAAAATCTTACTAATACCATTTTAACATATATTTCCCTATAAAATTGCAAAATTTTTGTCCGAGATGTAGGAACAGCACCTTTTTGCAGCCTCTTGGAACCTAGTCGATGCAAAGTTCGCTGTCCAGCATTATATAATTTGTGCCTTGGTTTTGATATATTTAATATACTTAGTTGTTCAATGAGAAGCCCAACTAGTTACATTGGTCTCCTGTAGAGGAATGTTTCATGGAGCAATGCTCAGACATCTAATAAAGCATGAACATTACTGAAAGCTTTTCTTAGTGACAAAGAATTCACAGTATTGTTCTCCTAAGGAAATTTTATCCCTCAACATAAGTGATAATGGGACCTCTATCTGCTCAGGAAGTTTGTTGGAGTTTGAGAGTGCAATCCACCTTTGAAATGTAGTTGAAATAGACTGGTGTATTTGAAAGTTAATTTCTGTGGTGCACAGACAGACATACAACTCTTGCAAACAAAGAGTGTGGAAATATACACTTCATTTCCTTAGGAAACCACACTTTTTTTAACATAGAAATTTGAACATAGAAATTGCACTTAGCACAAAAGGCTAGGAGTTGAACTTCTTCAAAATGAGAGCCAATAAGTGAAAAGAATGGTGTGATTAAAATGTTGATGATATATCCAGACTGCTTGACATTATCATAAACTAAGAAATATCTCTGTTCATTGGGAAGTGGTGTTTCTAAATCAAGAAATCATATCTTCAATATAACAGTACTAATCACACCTTTGTTCGTGTTTGGAAGACTGTAAATATTCTATGTTACTAGTAGCTCTGATTGTGTGTATATATTTACTTTTTAGTTCTGGTATATTCCATCTCGTATTAAAAGAATAATTGATAAATTTGCAGGTGAAGAGTCACATATTAATAACAATCTTGTTAAGTTCTCTGTACGTTGTGAGTCAATTAACTTAGATTTGTCTTAGTCTCTTTTATGACCAAGTATTTGAAGAGGCTTCAGATCTTCAAAGAGAAACTGGTTGGGATTTGTGGGGGGTGTTTAGTTTTGGAATGCTTTCCCATCTGTTTTACCAAAGAGCAGATTTATCAGCTTTGTGTAGTATTTCATATTTGTAAAAGTAAACTTCATATTTTTTTAATTAACATTTTTTCTAAAAACCATTGTTTATGTATTATTGCAAGACTTGAGTACTCAACTCGTAACAGTGCTCTTGTGCTCTCCCTGATCATGGGCCTGAAACACAGCACATTAGAAACAAAAAAAAACCAGAATTCCATTATTGTGGAATAGCTATTGAATCGTCTGTCCAGTTTCTGTTGGACAATCTGTGTAGAATGTCTGCTGTTCTGACCCTTAGAAGCATGCAGTCACCAGTACAAACAGCTACTCATGCCAAATTATTCTTTGCTTTTAGCAACAGGAAAAGAACATTGGGAGAAGAAAAAGGACATAATACAAGAAAAATTAGGTTGAACCTTAAGGATATTTGCTATTCTCTGATTGAACTCCAGCCAGGCATGATCTCATTAGATACCCTAATGGAGGTCTTTGTTCTGTTTAATGACTGAGTATTTTATTTTTTAATAATCGTTTTAAACTGCTTTTATTACTCTGTTTCTGAGTTTACATCTTTCTGGGTAAAAGTAGCTGCTCTTCTTTTCTTTTTTTTTCTTTCTTTTTTCTTTTTTTTTCTTTTTTTTTTCTTTTTTTTTTCTTTTTTTTATATTGGATGAAGATGAGGCAAAATCTGAGGGAAGCAGTTTTGATGTAATTTTAATAGCCCTGAAGTATTTGTCAAGTATTAGCTAAGCTATTGCCACCGTTTCATTTCCTGTTTGTCTTTCCATATGATTCTCTATTGGATTAAATCAGCATGATCATATGGTCAACATATAATATTCAGAATTTACCACTGAGTAGCTCCATCTGAATATGTTCCATGAATGACTTAAACTTGTGCATTCTTGGACCAATCAAAAAATAATTTGAGTTTCATTCCAGTATCATGTAAAGAAGATGACTGACCTTGCAATTACATTCCCCCTTCTTCCTCTCTTCTCTTTTACTAGAAGATAAATATATAATATTTTCAGATTTAAAGTAATCAACCTTTTAATGGACAACTCTACAAAATATATTACCTGTCTTTGTGATTGTAAAGTCAGATAAATCCTTTTGTTTCCTGTTCTTCAGCTTGTTAGAGGTGCTGGCTGACCACTTGAATGCTGAAATTGCTGCTGGAACTATTACATCTAAGCAGGATGCAATGGATTATATCACCTGGACTTACTTCTTCCGTCGACTTATAATGAACCCAACGTGAGTATACAATATAAATGCAATTTAATCTCAAGGTAATGTGAGGTTAGAGTTGATCCAAAGGTGATCCGTCTGCTGTTGGAGCCTAGAAGACTTAGCAGTCTCCAGTGTAGAAGCATCACTGGCCCATATGTGGATTAAAACTCATGTCCACATTTTTATTTATAATTTTTTCTCTAAATATAAATGCATTTTTTGGCAGATAACTTTACAACTTAGTTAAAACAATAAAATAGCCTTATTGAGAGGTTACGTCAGCATCCCTAAAATAAAATTCCAGATTATCACACTCCTTCAGATATTGTATTTATAATGCAATATTTTTTTTTTAGCTACCACATCGATATTTTCTGCCCAGTTTTCTTTAGAAAATGTATTAAGACTTGGACTTTCCTCATAAACGAGAGAATAACTATCAGCTGTTTCTCTGTGATAAAGTTTGCTTTCATTAGGGTATTTTGGTGAAACCATGTGTGCAATATTTTCAGTGATTGCTATCATCCTGCCTAGCTACAGCTGGTATGCAGATCATTCTGAGCTTTTCCACCAATATAGCCTGCCTTTGCCACAATGCTGCTTGGAGTAAATGTTATATTACCTGTGGTGTGATCATTCACCCACTAAAATAATGTAGCAAATAAAGAATTAACCATTTCAATCACCAAGTATTTCTTGATGTACTCCAGCATGTTATATTTCTGAAATCACATTAATGTCCATAGCATTTGGCCAGATTTTCTCCTGGATACTTTATGGGCAAGTGTTGCTGGGAGCCTGCAGGTGATAAAATAATTTCCTTTAATTCTTTTTAAGTCTTTATTAGATTTAATTCTGCATCTAGCCCTATGCTGAGAATCTCCCACAAAAAAAAAACCCAGAATTTCCATCTAATCTTCTTGGGAAATAAAAAATGCAGAGCATTAGAACTGTAAACTAGAGAAAGCATATTCAATTTTCTCACTTCATAGCTAACACAATGCATACATTTATGTGGAGGGTATTTCTCCTCTGAGAGTGAGAAACAGTTAAATTCTGATTTTCTATGTGTTAGATGTTATACTTTTTTAGTATGAAGAATAAGTACTGTTACTTTAAAAAGTTTCAGTCTTGAATTACTTTGGTAAAGTGCTTTAGTTGATTTTGTTTTGGCAAACGTTGATCATGTGGTATTTGTGGTAGGTAGATTTTTTTTGAGACACAACATATAGGCCAAAGATAAGTGTAGAATATAGAAGTATCATTGTTGATTTAATAGGCAATTTCTTCCTAATATAAAAGAAGATTTCCACTTGAGTATCAGGTTGGCATGTTGACTGATGGTCATTTTTTCACTACAGTTTATTGTCATGGACAGCTAAATCTGGAGTTATCACAATTTCAACTTCAAAGCAAAAGTTCTGAGAGGATTGTGGAAAGAAAGTTATGGAGGAAAAAAAAGAAAAAAAAAGCATTTAATAATGAGATGTAGAGTCTTTGTAGTGAGAAGCACGATGAACAGATCTTGACTCATCATGCTCATAATGGCAGGATAGGAATGAATATTGAATTCTAATGAAATTGGAGTCTTGCATTGGAATACCACACATACAGGTTGGAACAGTTGACAAGTTGAGCTCTTTATCCATGCAGGTACTGAGCATTCCTTCTGTATTTAGTTATGCAGGCAGAAAAATTAAGGGTATTATTTACTCTGTCAAAGAGGTCATTTCTAGATGCCAAGCACAAATGTAATGGATGTGCATGCATTCCATTCTTTGACATGATGATAGTGTTAAGTTTCATCCAAAGTTACTAAACTTAGATAGTAGTTTTCCTGGACCTACTATCTGTGGTATTTTCAGACCTCCTGAAAGCCAAGCAAGCAGTTCCAGCATGGTCAGTGTTTGAATGAAATACATCCAAGGAAAACTGAGGAGTTTTACATACAGAAGTCAGAGATTGTTGAGACAACTCTGAATAAGTTGCATTATGGTAATGGAATTTACTGTGCCGTAAAAGAGCATCTGACATGATTGATATTACCAAACAAAAACTATTTGTGGCCCTTAATAATCTGAAGTGTTTAGGGTTTGGGGTTTTTTTCAAAGAATAGTAGCACAATTGCCGATTTTTGGTTTAGATGGTTATGCAATACCCATTCCTTTTCACTGGATAGAAGTGTTCTTTTTCATGTCCGGCCCCAAAGCAATTTGTTGACTTTCTCCCCACTGTGAAGCAAGAACTATTTTCCAGACAGCAGGTGATTGTACCTAAGTGGTGAATAAGTAATTCCCATATGCATGATTAATAAATTGCCTTGGGATTCATTGGCATAAAAGTCATTGCATGTGATGCTGTAAATCCTTAAAATAATGGGCTTAGATAATATGCAGAAGATTTATATTCTTGTTTATTGCCAGTTTTAGCTACTTGTATATTAAGGCTGCATAAACAAATGTAAGATCATCCTATTCTAATCCAGTATCATAAAATACCTTACTGAATGCCTACAATTTGTACTATTGAAGTAATGATAATCTACCTTTGTTGTGAGTGAGAGATCCAAGTATCTTTTTCCTCTAAGTATCCAGGTTTCTTCTAAACATGAAGTCATCATGAAAGTTTTTCTGGCAAACTTGAGATAATTTGTTAAACTTGCAATGATGGTTGTTTTAATGGTGCTGAAAATCTTTGCATATCAAAATACTCCTTTTCATCAAACCATTTTTATTTTCTTGTTTGATGAACTCCTAGCTCTCGAAATCCATGGAATGGGTTTTAACTGTCTGGGTAAGAGGAGTCATTGAGCTGTTGATTTGGGGAAGTAGAGTAGCTGAGTGCTAGTTTTGATCAGATGCATTAGGACTAGTCACACTCATCCTGTTCAGGAGATGACACATGAATGACAAGAGTGGTCCAAATGAAATGTTTATCAAAGTGTTTCTGTCACCATATCCAGAGTTTCTAACCTATTCTTCCCTTCCCTCAAAACAGTTAAGCCTAAATGCAGAGCTTTTTGAATTTGCATATTCAATCACAGTTTCTGTACTGCTTCAGTCAAGTAGTACAATGTGTACTGCTTTCCATGCAGAGCTGTAGTCACTGTGTTCTTTACTTAGTCAAGGTCATATCAAACAGGTCAGCAAAGTGCCCTGTTCTTTGCAAGGGGCTACTTTGACAGGCTCATCTATCTCCAGTCCTTGGCTGAAATGCCTTGGTTATTTCATTCTTTTATAAAAGATTATAATTGCGACATTCTACAAAAGAGAAATGGCTATGGGAAGCATTTTCTGTAAATCAGATTATGATATTTTCCAGATACATGTGCAGTAAAAGAGAAATAAAAATTCACAACATATGTAAAGTTAAGTAGAATCAGCTTTCATTTGGACAGTTAATTTTTAAATATCCTGAGAGCACACATCACATCACTATTAAAGTGTGTGTGGCTATTTATGTATTTATATGTGAAAGTGCATCTGTGTACATGTGCACATTTACAAAATCAGTTTTCTATGTAAATTCCTTGTGAAAACCTGAAAAAAGATATTTTATTATTTCATTCTGAGAATTATTATTGAGGGTTTTTTTCACTTGATATCAGTTTTACAAAGCTTTTTGGAGTGAATGAATAATACAGCATAAATTATAATCTCAGACTGATGCCCTTATCATTGTACACTCATGTTTTACTTTAAATTTCATTTTCCCATTATGATTAGTTGAGCATGTGAATAAAACATCTGAATACCAATTATGGTTATACACTGGTCCAATATATTTTGTGCTATTATGATGACAGGTAATATCATGGTAGAAGTCAGAATGGAATACCTGTGTATTTCAGTGACAAAATCACAGTTATTCAGAATTTTGGGGTTAATTTGGGACTGCATCAAAAGGGGGATTACTGAAGAAAGTTAAATTAGCTAAGATTAAGAGATAAAATGGAAATTTTGACAGTAGCTAAACTAACAGAAGCTAGAATATGAAGTATATTGCAGTGTGGTGATTACTAATATCCATATTTTGAGTTAGTAAACAGATATTTCACAAAGGACTTTGCCAAAGAACTATTCCTTTTACAATGGCATTTAGACCTATATGCATGTACAGATACATGTACATGTATATATATTTAATAAATAACAGCTTTAGACATTATTATGAATTTCTTAACAAGAGTTTGTTCTTTGGAATTATCAGGGCCACAGTGATGTGAAAAGTACAGGAATGTAGCTCATGGTATAGTTTTACCAAATAGAGATTTTGCCAAGTCTGTCAGACAGGGAAACCCCAGACTGCTGAGTATTTGAGCCTCCTCCTGCTTCCCAGTCTGCTGCAATCGTAGGTGAGAATACAAAGCTGAAGACCCCACATCTCCCCATTCAGAAAGCAAATTCACAGAATTGTCTTCCTACTCTTGGATATAAGTTACCTGTACAAATTATCTGTTGGAATATATGATAGGAAAAAGAAAAATATGACCAATATGTGAGCAAATTTATGTGTGCCTATTACCTTTAATTTCTCATGAAGGCATCTTGGAAGATAAACTGTCTTACAAATGTTATGATTAGAAGCACTCATGTGGGGATAAACACCTCGCTGATGTCAGAGAAACTGGACTTGTTTTTATTCTTCTTAAATGACCACAATGTACAGTATACTAAAAGCTGATTAAAGACAGCAACGCATCTGTTTCTCCTACCTGGCATACGCAAATATATGGATGCAAGAGAACATGATAGAGGTAAAATACAGGGTGACATTACTGTCTGCAGCATTTTTGCACTCTGTAGTGCATTTTAGCAAGCCAGTCACAGACTCGAGTCAGTTCGTAATGCCCAACAACAGAAGTGAGTTGGTACATTGGGTCGTATCTCTCTGGCTATGAAGGTTCATCAGTTGTGCCGTATACTCTTGTACTATTTCCATGGTGCTATTTGAAGATGGCAGCTGCTGAAGCTGATGAAAGTAAATATAAATGATGACTGCAGTAAAGAGACCTAGAAAAAATTACCATCTATGCGCCCCCATACTTGTTCATAACGAAATTCTGCTTTCAGGACTGTAAAATCTCAGAAAGCACACTTACTTGCTATCAAGTGAATGCTGTGGATTTGCCTTTTTGTGCATTTGTTTCAAAAGACCTACTGACTAGCAAGTTTCTTCTTTAATATTTTTGGCTGACTCTTGTCACCGATTTTCATTATGTGTGTCACTATTACCACCGTATAATCTGAACATAAAAAACATGGTGCTGTAACAAATGACTCCACAGCATTGACAGTTATAGCAGGAGCATTTCAAGGCTGATGAAAAATTTCCCAGAGAGATCTCAGGTCAGGTTTACATAAGCTAAACAGGAAATGATTGCCACCATTCACATTAAATCCTAAATGTTTTGTGAAACTTCATCTACATTTTATGTTCGTGCACGTCTCTCTGTCTCTCTCAGCTGATGAAATTCCACACTTCCTTAGATTAGAGAAATAAGTTCATGTTTCACGGTTTGTTGTTCTTCCGAAGCTCTACAAGGTTTTGGAATTTTAAATATGTCATTTAATAAACAATAAAAAGTTCCTTCAGTTTTTGATTGTTTAAATTTTACATACTTTGTAAATTTTTATGATACCTAGGGGTTTGTTACTGCCTTTTCCCTATGGACTACTAATGGAAGTTAGCCTGTCTAGCCCATGTGCTAGATGCTGTTAGGATAAAACTGCCTTTGACTTTCACACCTCTCAGGGGACGAGTAATTGTTGTGTTCAAACAGCCTGTAATTGTGATCCCGCTGGCTTTCTCAGTACGCTTCTGGCTATTAGAATCATTAAACAACTCAGCACCTGTTAACAGCATTGTAAATATTCAACCCTGCTTGTGTGCAGGTTGAGTCCAATATAGGAGAAGGCTTACAGAGCCCAGCCTCATAAATTAGAGCTTCTGACAAGTCAATTATTGTGAAACTGGGCTTCACTGTGAAATAAATGAAATGGTGTGCTGATAAAAAGGTAGGCTGTCTGTTTATAGCAAAGGGGAAATAATGACTAGATGATTCAATGCAGTGAGCATGAAACTGCATTGTTTTTATTCTTTATCTGTAATTAAATAGTTAGGCAATATTGCTTCATAGAGGAACTCACATATTATGCAGTTTTAATATTTGGAACATACCAACACGCAGAATTCAACTTGCATTTATTCCTGAGCATTGAAATCTAATGTTATGATACCTCTGTTTTCACTAATGATTTTAACACACTCTTTCAAGATGAATGGCTTTGATTTTTATTAGGGGAAAATGTGCTGAATGACCAAGAAGCTCCTGTGGGTGTGCTCAAAATTATATCTGCCTCATTACAGATAGTAGTTAAAACATACTGGTACCACTTCACTCAAGATTACAAACCATTTAAGATTTTTCTTTACATTGTTTTACTTCCACTAGGCAGCTAGATATTTACTCCTTTGACAAAAAAATTACCAAAAAGCAGCAAATATAAAATTCACAAAATTTTTTAAAAGATATTATAAATTCCTTTATGATGATAACTTCAGTTTGAAATACTGCAAATCAGACAGAGCACAAGATGAAACCTGTTTGAATTGGTGTATTAAATTACAGTCTCAGAAAAGAATTTCAGTGTATTGCCTGTGTTCCTTTTTTCATTTCATCAGCATTTATCATCAATGTTATGGTACTGCAAAGAAGGGTGCTGAAATTATATGGTGGGAGCCTGAATACTGTGACAACAAAGTGCCTTAATTTTAAGCATTTCAGAAGAGTTCTATTCAATTTAGAGAGAAATAATAATGAATCATTAGTGGTTCAAGATTATAAATAGAAAATTTTTTTCACCTACTTAAACAACTTATTTAGCTAATTTGCTCAATTATTTTCAGAGGATAAACAAAGTTTTACAAAGTAATTTCTGCTAATAACCAGAAAGTAAATGTGATTGGTGATGTCAGGCAGATAAAATGGGCAGATAGAAATTTTGACTATATTGCTTAAGTAAATTTAAAAGGAGACTCATGAAATTTAGGTTGCATCAAAAACACTATTAGAGTAATTTTTCTACAAATTAGTTTTCTTTGCATAAGGCTGATAATATATGGCTGTTTACCATATAAAACATTTTAGTCAATACAAATATTTCTTTTAGTTTGGTTTGGTTTTGGACAATAGCCCTGTTGTAAGTATTTCAGATCATCTCAGCATGAACCTATATAAAATGTCACAGAGTTGAATACAACACTGCCATGTATCTGTGCTTTCTTGTCTCATGTAGCTGGCTGCTATTAGAACACATTTTGTAAGTCTTTTTCTTATGGTAGTACTGGTTTACTCCAACTTTAACCAATTATAAGTGAACATTCAAAGCTTCAGAGAATTAACCCCATAATTTGGGATTAATAGCAAGAGGAAAAAACCTGGAAAGTACAATACTGCTGTTTAGTATTCAGGCTTCTCTCAGTTATGCTACTGCTATTTCAGAAGATGTATGGTAAAAACTTTTTTTAAGAAAATAATAATGCAAATGAGATTCATTAAATTAAACAGTTATATAAGGATGCTTGTAGTACATAAAAATGTAATTCCTTTAAATGAAATTTGCAAACAGCAGCATTACAGTAAATGATAGAGTTTAACTCAAAGAATGGGATTCATCTGCCCAATGTACCATCCACAACTGAACTGGTTGTCTAAAGTTCTGGTTTTTTTCATCAGTGATTACATTTCACCTCATCCTAAAGCAGATACTTAAAATACTTAATAATACTTTAAATACTTAATACTTGAAAATAATTTAAAATTCAGATGAATAGCATCCTGCAAGTGCATATTTCTTTCCAGTGGCAGTGAAAGAAGTTTAAAAAACTCACTCAAGTGCAGCTGCAACTTTGTAAAACTGGCTAAAATCAATCTCATCACACTGTTTGGCAGCCTGTTGTTCACCTGCACAAAATAGCATTGAAAGAACCTACTCTCAATTACAGTGGGGTTATTTCAAGTGGAAATGCTGAGTACATTGTAACAGTTGGAAATTTTAATAAAGCAGCCAGGTAGGACAAAAGAGCACCTTTCATCATTGCACCGATCTCAGTAGTCTGTTTCTGCCACAGTATTTGACAGAATTAAATGAGCAAGCACTACCTTTTTTATTCTGTTTTTTAGCAATGTAGTAAATCATCAGATTTTATGTTTAATACTGCTTTAAAATTGCATTATTTAATTGCTCTGCTTAAATTCAAAATTTTAAAACTTTCTAAGCATGCTCAGTTTTTCTTTATTGTTCATTGAACTTAATTGTTACTTTCTGATCTGGTGCTATTGCTGAATCTAGGGACACAAGTTCTTACTGCGTTTTTCTCTGGAGTAAAAGTTCTCTCTGAAATTATGTTGGTTTGTATGAGTAAAATCTTATAATACACCTCAAGTTCTACAGTTAAGGAGTGCAAACTTCAGTCATTATATCTTTTTTATATCCTAACATAAAAATATATATTTTGGCACACTTTATAAACATTTTTCCTTCATACAGAGAACTAAACCATTGTGATGATATAGTTTACCTAAACATTTTATCTGACAGCGAACATGTGAAGTAACCACATTAACAAATACCCTATTCCTTTTTTTAGCAATTGTAACTTTGAGAATAAAATGTCACAGAAGTATAACAAAAAACACCAACATTTGGATTGGTGTAAGTTTGCTTTTTCAAGAGATGTCACTATATGCCTAGTTTTACTTTCAGAGTTGCAGGCTGTAAGAACAGTTGCTCTCCTGCATGGGTGTTCTTCCTTTATCTTGAAGTTAAAATACTGTTTCTTGTATTAGCATTGCTTGTTCACTTTCATGCTTATCAGGAAAGTGTACTTACGAAATCAGGAAAATTTTCCCACTAACACAATAGACCCAGTCCAGTTCTGTTTGTATCAACCTTTCTATTAATAGATGGAGAAATTGCCATCTTTCCACATGTACATACTTGTCTTGTGTTGGTTACTCCCATAAACCATTTAAGAATCATGGATTTCTTGTTAGTCTTTATGAAGGACTGTGTTTAATTTTTTAATATGGATATTTGCTGTTCCATGTGCATATTGTAGGAGCCTTGTAAGTTTTCCTAGAAAACATTGTTGTTAAAAATCTTCAGACTGTAAAAAACATTCATGTAATGCATCTGCTCTCATTTTGTCTAGTTACTATAACTTGGATGATGTGAGCCATGACACTATGAATAAGTACCTCTCAAGCCTTGTTGAGAAATCCCTGTTTGATTTGGAAGGCTCCTACTGTATTGAAGTTGGGGAGGTAAGACTAATCTGTGCCTTACAAGATTAAGTAGGATACATGCTCCTGAAGCTGTGAACAGCAAGATATATACTCTTTGATGTGAGATGTTACAGTTTGTCTGTGGAGCTCTTTCTAAGACTTACTTTGAAAACTGTTGCGGCTAAATTACGATGCTAAATTGGTTTTGGTGTTCTCACTTAAAAGTAGTCTGAACATATTTCACATTTATGTAGGAACATGTCATTTTGAACCACCTGGGAACTCCGTGTATTTAATTCTTCTTCTAACAGGACAATCGCAGCATTGAACCCCTGACGTACGGCCGGATTGCCTCCTATTACTATTTGAAGCATCCAACTATTGGGATGTTCAAAGATCAGTTGAAACCTGAAAGCAACATTGAAGAATTGCTCTTAATTCTGACAGTAAGTGCTGATATTTTCTTTAAAATACGTATTTTTTACTCTTAAAAACACAAGTATATGAAAAAACACACAAAATAAAGAAGAGTTTTTCTCCCCCGATCTATAATTTAATTTTTTTATTGTTTTGAGAAATATACCTGAATCATTTCTGATGTTTCAAGTGTTTAATCTTATCAGTACATCAAAATTACTTTTTACACTTCTCTCTCTTCTTATGTCCCTTTATACTGGTCAGGATCTATACAAATCTGATATTTGTCTTTTCTAAGTTGGGTCTAATACTAAAATGCCAGAGTAATGACTGCTTACACTAAATCTGTAGCAGGACCATCACTTTGTCCTGGGACAATCTGAAAGATACAAGCTTTAAGAAGTAAGGGAAACACATGGGAAATACCTCTTTCCTAAAATGTCTGCTTTTCCTTCTCCCAGCCACCTCCTGAACCTTGAGGTCATAACCAGCAATAAAAGCATCTCCCACAGTTAGTCTAGAGAGTGTTTAATAGAGATGTGCAATGCAAGGCCAAAGACACCGTGTATGATGCACTGTGTTAGTGTTACATTCTCACCATAAAAGAATCAGGGTTTACTCCATTTTCCTTTTTAAGTACTTAAGTAGTTATAACTACACATTTTCTTTATTCAAAATGGTGTAACTCTACTTTTACAAACATATTTCAAAACAAGAGGTGCCTGAATGTTATCCAGGAAAATTTATTGTTGCCCCCATATAATTATAGTCTCTGTTACATTATATATATATATATATATATTATACAAGTGGCCCAAATTCAGTAATATTCTGATTTCTAAGTGTTAGCTTCAAAATTTAGAGTCCCATCTTACAATATGTATGTTACTTTTATATTCATTACTGTTTTGCCATACTGTCAAAACTTCTCTGAGGAGAAACACAAGAAGAAAAGTTAAAATAGTACTATTCAACAGTTTGCAACTTGACAAAACCTGATCAGCATTTTATGACACTAGGAAAACCACTTTTCTAGTACAGAGACTTTTCTTCCTGATAAATTTAAAGTGCCTGCTGCAAACATTCAGGGTGTTACAGATCAGAAATAAAGGCCACAATAATCTTTTATAATGGAAACTGTTAGACAGCATAAATAGGGGAATTGCTGTCACTGACCCTGCACTATCTGTTGTTCTGCTGTCAGAAAACATTGCAATTATATGAAATGAAATTCAGTGCATTCAGCTGAATTCAAAATGATAATCATCCACAATACCTAGTTATGCTGTATGTAAAATAACTGAAATTTTGAGAAGAAATACCTGCATGTGAACAGAAGTTAAATAATACAATGTTGAGTATTCAAGAAGAGAACATTATGCCAGCTGCTGCCTCTTTAAAATCTCCTCTCTAGAGAAAATTTTCTGCACTTAGAAATGTCAGGATTTTTTTTTCAGACAAATTTGGGTAAGGAAATTTTGAGAATATTAGCAGAGACGGCATTTCATAACACTGCCTTAGCTGATGAGCAGGATATGGAAGAGGAATGATGGAAGAAGAACCTAGTGCTGCCTGTCTTAAGTCAGGGCTCCTCATTTATTTGAACTGCGTGCATTCATGAATCGCAAAAGTAGTTGGCAACTATTTCTGTTGTAGGTGAAATGTAGGACCGTAATGTTGGGCAGAGATTGTAAAATTTTACATTCATTAATCTTGCTTTAATTTTTTCTAATTTATTTTTTTCCTGAAAACACAGTTTTGTATCCATTTACAATCTTAAGAGGAATGAGACTAAAAATAAAATTGCTTGGGGTCCAAATGCACCACATGTATCAATTTTAAAGATGAAAAGGATGTACAAGTGCTGGATGCCATTAGAGCTGACAGTTCTTGCTTACTTTTTATATGGATGTTAATTTTCATAATTACTAGTGGAACTACTATTCTGTCTTGTTGAAGGTGTAAATTGAAAGGGGTTTTTTTTCAATCTGATGTAGTGTTGAAAAGAAGTGTTATTTCAACAGTTATTGCCAAAGATTTTTTCCCCCTAAACACTGCGCATTAATGAGTTTTATAATTACAGCAGTTGCTTCACACCTCTATTGTTAACCAATGACATTACATCTGCCTCACTCCACTGTTGCCCTCCTCCTTCTTATTGAAGCATTTAGCAGTTTTGGCAATAGGGAATTACATGGCATGGGGTAAGTAGTCTAATTAGGTATAAGTGAAAATCCTGAGGGAAAAGGATGTTTAAAAAGTAATTTGAAGAATCTCTTAATGATGCTGAAACTGAAAGCTGTAGCTATAGTACAAAAAGGCCTGTTACCATTACAAAAATAATTATAATTGTGATTATTCTGCTGATCACTCACTTTTAAAGTTTCAAATTTTGGACTGTGTTTTTTAAGAAAAACCATCCAAGCATTTTTCATGCAATTGCAGGATTTTATAGATGTAACACTTATTATTTATTGGAGTTTTGCCTAAGCTTGCAAACCCTTAGACATTTACAAGATTCTGATGCATGTAAGGAATACAGACATAAACAATGTGAAGAAAGAAAACCCTGATTTTGATTTTTCACATGGGATATATATATATCAAATATATAAGTAACTTGGAGAGAAGCAAAAGTTTGTTTAAAACAAAACCAGGAAAAAAGTAAGATTTTGTTCAAGAATTCAAAAATTTAGCATTATATCGGGTTTAAATCTGAGTTTGATTAAGGGATTTTGAGTTTCAGATTGCTATTTTTGCATACTGATGGAAGGGTTCAAAATTCAGGATTGCTCACCAATGAATTATCGAGAAATCTTTACAACTCACATGAAAAAGTCGTTGTTAGTCATGCAGTTTCTAGTGTTGGTGGATTTCTCAAAAAAGTCACATAATAGCAGGATTTGTTTTCACTTAGTCGAACACCACTCATAGTCTTCTCCAGTATCTGTTCTTTGCTCTGTTTTTATTTTATCTTTTCATTTTGATCATCTGCCAGCATTTTACAAGATCAAATGATTTTTTTTTTCCCAGTCTGGTGGAGGGGTTGAAGTATTCCTAATATGAATAGGAACATTGCACATGGGAACAGCCCAATAGTCATATGGGAAATACACAGTAATACGTGATTCAAATAGGTGGGCAACAACCCACTCATGGTTTCCCTGCTCCTCTTGGTAAATCTGTACCTGAGATGTTTGAGCTTTCTTGGGTTTGCTGTTAGCAGGTGGAACTTCGGGTTCAGTTATTTTTGTCACTGGCTTGTATTAGTGGACTGGTAATTTTTTCTGAGAGAAAATGTTTGATGTTTTTCCATCTTTAAAACTTTCTTTAAAACTTTCCTACAAGTGCTCAGACAGTAGTAATCCAAATGAGCTTAATCACTGTTGAGTTATGGTGCTTCTTGCATTAAGTATTATTGATGAGAAAGTGTTCATGAATTATTACTGACAGGCTGGATTCCCCTGAGGTGCCTAAAGACGGTTTCCTTTAATTCTGATAGTTAGGTGCAGAGATTAAAAAAGAGGTCTAGGTGAAAAACAATGATAGATACTTTAGGGTAATTCTTGTCTTTCTCGGCACAAATGTTTTTAAAATTAAATAGTGATTTGTTGTACCTTGAGGAAAGAAAGTCTGTCTTTCTGATTGATCAGGGCTGTGATAGCTAGATCCACTAGTTTCATGATTGTTGGTGATTTGTTACTGCACTTATCGTGTTATCTGGTTAATATTCCTATTTAGAGAGCAAACAATTTGTCATACCTGTCCATACCAGACAGTGAAGGGGAAAACATTTTTACCGTATTTCATCCCTTGTTTTATCTGCCTGTTGTCCCTGATTTCTATTTTTTAAAATTCTGCCTACAAAAGAGATCTGGTTGGTTTCCATGTGCCTACAGCTTTTTATAAGAGAGAGGGTTTTTTCATTAGAAAAGAGATCTTAGAGAGAGAACAACATGGTATTTTTGTTATAGTGGGGCATACGTGTCTGTCTTTCTGTGATACAAACATGGACATAGAAGTTTGGTATCCACGTGCCTCTTCCCTGTATTTCTTTCTGAAAATTGATATGGTTACACTGGCTTGTATTAGACTAAGTAATTTGGAACTCAACAGAAAATATGTCATCATTGGAGTCACAGATTTGGAAGGTATAAAGGAGGAGGTTCATGAAACAGACACTCCCCATTCAATATACATAGATAACGAAAGAGTACAGTTATTAATGCCTTATCTTGCATTACCTGGTAGGTATGTGTACACTGAGAGTCTAGATAACTCAATTAACCTGTAGCTTTATTTTCTCTTCATCATTGTTGGCAATTCCTGTTCTAACCAGGGAAATATGCAATTCTTTGTGAGTATTTACACTCTCAGTCTAAAATAATTTTATTTCTGTGTTGGGATTCTGTTGTTGATTTGGTCTCCCATGAAGGGGCCACAAAGGTTTTTGACTCAGTGATAAACCAGCTTTTCAGCCAGTCTCCAGTTAAACACCAGGGAAGGAGAAATTAATATGTTATAAAAATGCTGTCAGAAAAGAAGCTAATGTGGTCTGGTTTGTGTAATATTTTCTCTGCAAGCCATGGCAGAAACATTGTTTTTAGGAATTTTTAAGATCTTTTATAAAACAGGGTTTCTGTTTTTTAGTGATTTCAGAAAGAAATCAAATCACTCTTCCTAAGTCATTTAGTGTTTACAGTAAGTTTAAAATTGTATTTGCATTTAATTTAGAAGAAAATAAAGGTTCTACTATGATTTTCTTCCAGGCATAAAAGCACAGCAAAACTATATTAATTAAATTATTGTTTTTGAATATGACATTTCAGTGTCAAGAATAGAAGTATTTTATAATGTAAAATTTATATCAGATGGAAAGCAATTATGCTACATGCTAACCTTTAAAGAATTTCCATGTTTGATTTCACATCTATGGTGCACTCTAAACAACATGAACATCAGTGCTGTGGCCTCAGCCCTTATTCATATTTTAGTAATAGAAGAAATATTTTTGTATATTTTTAACAGAAGAAAACTGTTGCCTCTTACCGTTAAATCTTTTCATTACAATAAATCCATACAAAGGACTGTTCAATGCATAAATTTCATCCTAAACACAGGTATTTCCAGGATAATTTACTTAATTTTTGTATAGTCCATAGTCTCTGGATTTTAGCATATTAAAACATTTGTGCTTCAGTTCCCACTTGAATCATCTAGATGGTATCACAGTGTGTTTAATAGTTTAAATGTGAAAATTGTGTTGGGGTTCATGAAAACAAAACAAAATGCTACAGTGAATTTCAATAGCATCTGAATTTCATCATCTATATCCAGTATATTCAAAAATATCTTGTACTTAGCAGAAAAAGTACTTACATGGATACTCACATATTTAATTAGTCTTGATTTTTCTCTTGTCCCAGTAGATGGAGCCGTTTTTAATGTTGCTGTAGTACTTGAATTTAGTAATTTTTTTCTGACATTATGACACAACTGTTTCCTGGTCTTCTTTTTCCAAATGATTGGTTGAGTTCTAGTTTGAAAGTATAATATGCTGGCTGCCTTTCCAGGAAAGCACAGTGCATTTGTAAATCAAGGTAACAATGCCCACCACTGACAGCTAACTCAACATGGCATAAGTCTTCCATTTTTATGGCATCAATAAGAAAGAATTACAGTCAAAACCAGAAAATACAAATCCTTCCCATTTCCAATATGCATGACTTTCTAACCTCCAATTAACAGGTGTCCTTTTTTTTCCCATCCAATCTTCTTATTTAATTTCTGTCATTATATGCCAGTTAAAAAAAAAAAACAAAAAAACAAAAAAAAAACAAAACTAACTGAATCAATACTCATGAAAGTTAAATTAAAACCTAGTTAAAAGTTGTAGCTAAACGTTTCTGACATACATTTCCCATGATAAAGGCCATAAAACAAGAACTGTTGTCCTGGATGTCATATGGGGGGTTTTTTAGGTTTTTTTATTTGCTTTGATTGCAGTGCAACATCCAGGGGAAAAACTTTTGAAAGTGTAGATAGCTGCAGTAGTAGAAAGCAGTAGCCTCAAGCTATATCGCCATTTCAAACACCTGCTTTAGTAACTGTTTCTGTCAGAAAAATGAGGAAATAAATTCCTTTAGCAGGATGCAGTTATAGCAGCAAAACATTTGTGTGGACCAGTGGAAAGTATTTTGAGAGCCAGGTAGACAGAAGTACTGTCTTGGCCTGGTACTTACCAAGGTGAACATTGGCTGCCATCTGCGCAAATCAGTGTTTGCCCGTGGTACATATGGTAGAAGCAAGTTCAGTGAGAGCAAGCTTGGTTTAGCTGACTGCCCAAGGCTGCAGGCAATTCAACCATGAACTATTTATTTGTCTGTTTATTTTAGTACAAACACCTTTTACTCACCACTTGGCAGTTAGAATTGTAGCCACCGTCGCGCAAGATTTCAAATTATACATAGTTGTGTATATGCAGCCGCTACTTGGCAAAGTATTCATACAGGAAATTAAATGGCTTTTTCCAGCAGTCATGTCATATGGCTGTATATTTTCAAATATAGATTATATTTGTTGGAATAACGTTTGTGTTTGTTGAAACAAAACTGAAGTTCTCAACAGCATCTTTATTATGGTAAAGCTAAATGTTTTATAATCTGCGAGGCTGCTTTGATAAATGGCTGTGTGTTCTCATGTCCCAAATTATCCAGCAGGGAGTCTTACAAGCTTAGTTTGTCTTTAGCAAATCAGTTAAAGTTCTACCTGCTTTCTTTCTCCCAATTTGTAATTGAAGCAGGATAAGCAAATTTAGGCCTTCTGCACCCTGCAGTCCTTTTGTCTTCATGGCTTCTAGATAATACCTTTGCATTTGATAGATTTATACAATTGTACTATAAGTTATAACAGTTAACAATCATATTGATGAATTTGTTTTCACAGAATAGTTCACTTGGTGACACCAACTGGGCCTTACAGAAAGCTGTTTAAAGGCACAAAAATACTCTTCTCTGTCAGCATAGAAGACATTGCTTGAATAACTGTTAAGAGGATGACATATTGTGGCTTGTTCTCTGATTGGAACAGAAACTTCAGGATAAGGGTTGGTTTGGCTGAAATTATTACACATACAAGACTGATATCCAGGATATATTGTTCCTTTACCATAGTAGTTTAAAAAAAAAAAAAAAGGAACATAAGAGGATTACTGATCAGTCATTAATGAAGTATCTGACACTTGTATTTTCCTATTTACATTTAGATTCTTTCTTTGCCTCATTTTCTTTTTTTTTTTTCCTGATAGGACCTGTCTAGCTTCAGAAATTGAATTTTACTTTAAATGTTGATGTTATGTCTTATCAGAGATGAACTTTTAAGAAATCAGCTTTTCCTATTATTTACCTAATATTGACAAGATATTTTATTTCACAGCTACTTAGGTATGCTATCTATAGTGTTATGCAGATGGATTTTTGCTACCAAAAGGCCTTAGCATTTGAAAAAATTTGAAAGCATTTGAAAAAAATTCTATATCTATTTGGAAATTTAATGTACAATAGTAAGGTTGCTTTTAGAAAACAAACAGTTGCAGATTTTCTTCACCTGTGCAGCTTAATGAATGTAAGCCAGCCATCAAGCAAAGTATTAGAATTGATGTATGGGGAAACTGTCAAATTATGCACTTTTATAAGTACTTTTTTCTGGGGTAATGCTCAAATTCAGCTTTCTGTAATTTATAGTAGGCCATTGTCCTCTTTCCATGCAAGAATCAAAACAGACATCAATTTCATTGGGTGGCTCACATTCCAACTTCCACTTCCACTGCCTTTCCTTTCTGTCTTCCAGTGGAAAAGAGTGGCAAGCCAGCAGAGATTACTCAAACTACTCGTTTTCAGAAAGAGAAAATATCTCAAGTCTATTCCTCTCACCTTATGGGGTGAGAAAATGGCTAAAATTCCTCTCACAACAGGCCTCTTAAATGTTTGTCCTGGCAGGATGAGGGCATGTCACCATGCTTGCTTACGACAAAAAATCTCTTAACAAAACATTTTTAGGTACAACTGATGCATACAGTATCAAGAAATTTTATCTTAAACATATTAAATTGTTGAATGCACAGTATTTTGTAGGTTAAGGAGATGAACTTCAACTGGTTTATCATTTACTTAAGGTAACAAGCAATTGTAAACAAGATGAGGTGTAGATAATAGATTATTTTTTCTTTTGTATATGATTGTCTTAATATTTACTGTATGCAGTCATATAAGATGCTAATTTTTAATACTTCTACAGCTATAAGAATGCATGTTTGCTTTCTCTTGATTCACACAGAACAGATGGATGCTTGACTGCCTGCTAATCCACAGCTGGAATGGTTTCAGCGGTTTCCACGTTGCTGGGTTAGAGTGGCTTTTCTAGTGGACTGAGAGGGCAGCAAGAGAGGGATATCATTATTCATCAGTATCCCAGTGGGATTGCTGCCAGCAGAGATTAATTTTTTCTGTTATACTTGTAAAACAAGCTCAGGTGGAGTCTCTAATCCTCAGGGCACGGGTGGCAGATCAAGGAAGATGCTACAAAGCTAGTTAATTTTCAGATTCTAGGGGAAACAGAAGCTCAGTTAGATGTATAAATACATGATTGCAAATTTAAGTAGCTCAAATCCAAATGGGATCTTCCTAGACATCTGGTCCTGAAAATCTCTGTTTTCTTTGTCTTTTAAAAGAAGTTCCTAAAACTTTATGCCAGAGGCAAAATATCTGCAACTCTCTTAATCATTTTTTTTTTTTTTTTAAATACAGATCTTACGGTGTACTTTAGATTAATGCCTTTATTTATGTGTAGGAAAGACGTGATATATGCCTGTGTAGGAACACTGAGTTTACAGTGTTCTCACAAATTTGCGTGCAGTGAACATCACCAAGAAAAGTTACCACTTGCCGTCAAAAAAGCATTAGATTTTCCTTAGTAATGCCTGGTACCTCCTATATTGGTAATGGCATGTCCGGTTAAGGTCCATTGTGGTACAAGGGCATTTTTGCCATGTATTCTTTGTATCAGACCTGCCATCATTCGTAACAGAAATGTTGATAGAACTCAAATCAAGCACCGCAAAATGCTCACAAGTTGACTATTTGTGTAATAGATTTCAAATATTTTTCCTTTACTGACTTTTTTGTTTCCTCAGTAATTACCCTTCTTTCTCACCCTTGTAATTACCAGTGTCATCCATCTATGTATTTCCTTATAGCTCCTGAGTTGTTCAAAATATTGGGTCAGATTTTCAAGCTATGTTAATCCACATAGTTACACTGAAATGAATGGAGATGTGCCAGTTTTTATCAGCAGGGAACTACCCTTATTGAAATTTACTTGCAACAGCTGTCATTTCCTCTTAGAGTTGTGTTTTTTTATTATTATATTCAACTATTTTCATTTAAAAGTGCTCAGAGTGAGACCAGTAGCATTGGCTTGCTGAAAAGACATTGTGCATGTAGGCACCTTCCAAGTTTCCCATATATTCCTGCCAGTTTGTATTGTTCTTCTGTTATTCTGGGCTTGAGCCTCTCTTGAACACAGGCTGCTTCTCATTTCACCACATGATGACAGGTATTCACGCCTGTGCACTTTTTATTCCCTTTTGTCTGTGGTCACATAGTAGTCTAGATCCGGAATTTAATCCAGTACAACAATGCAGCAGTGTGCATTTGTGGCTCCCCACTAGGGGACCTGCCACAGGTCAGCAGATTTGAAATCTGGTTTTCAGCACACAGAGCTTTTTTACAGCTTACCATTAACATATACAGTACATACGGGTCCCATTTCACATAAAGAATTAGTAGCGCTTATTCCCGTCTCCATGCAGAGTAGCATTAACTTAATGCAGAGATCTGTTAACTTCTTCCCTGGATCTGGGCTCTGCACTGAAAGATCCCAATGGAGGATCAAAGCCAAAGATGGAAAATGACTGATCACTTTCCCGGGGAAAGCTGTGTGCCAGGATTTGCTATTACAGTTTTTATTGCTATCATCATCTCAATCAGTGGTTGGGCCAGCTGATTCAGCCAAGCTCAATTTCAAAATGCGGACAGACGTCCAAATGGAACTGAAGTAGAGTTCTCACGACAATGAGACTTTTGAATGTATACTCAGAGAGATTTTCCCAGTTTCGTGTTAGCGGATTGCTGAGTTCATGCACTGAAAAGCTTTTCTGTAGTAGTGCAATACAATTAGTTTCAGTACAGCCAAAACCAGTCAGTTTTAAATCTTTTCTGTAATATAACTTGAGATTACAGGAAAAGTAAGCTGTGGGTCACTGCCCCATCTAGGTTTTAAGATTTAAAAAATGGAGCGATGATAACACATTCAGAATGTGCAGGTTCAAAGCATTCTCCTGAGAAGTAATCCAAAAATTCAGGCATTTTGGAGAGGCAAAAGCTCTAATATACCATTTGCAGCAATAAAATGTAGTAATTCTCTCACATTATGAAAATTCACTTTATAAATCAAATTTATACCATTCCATTTATATTTAGTTGCTGTGGTCAAAGTATCTTATTCTAGTTGAATAATATATATTCAGTATCAGATGTTTGCTCTTATTTTTGTCCTAATTTAGTCTTCTTTCACATTTATTTTTTTGTGAACTGTGCAAGTGTTGCAGGCTTGCTTATAAGCAATAATTTAATATACAAGCCTAAGAGCAAACTAAAGCCACAGCTATGTAGGTTGTACAGGCTTAATACTATGAAAGTACCTATACATTCAGGGAAAATGTATTTTTAGAACTGGTTTTATTAAGACTGGCCAAAAAAAGTAGCACTAAATTATGACTGTGATCATAACATTTATGAAATACGGATTGTGAGAGGTGGGACTTAAAATCATGAATTCGTTCCTTGTTGTAATGTTTTAGTAAAGTATGTAACTTAAAAAGGAAAATTTCCTGAAATAGAATGATTCTATATTTTTCGTCATTTAGTAAGACAACTACAATGATTCTATTATCTATTACTGTATCTTCCCCTACACTGAAACTCAATTTCTCTAATATGCTTAGGAAACTAGACAAAAAAAAAAACAAAAAGGAAAATGAACTTTCAAGTTAGTATAGAAGTCCTAAGAATTTCTTTCCCGTGTCAAATCATTGTTACTTTATAATCATTTTCCCTCTCCTGTATGCTAGCATGCTTGCATATTCTTTTATCAACTCCATGCTGAAGCAGAGGCCTGTAATTTAACTTTGTCGTTTAGAAGTTCCAGATTTGCCAGGTCACTCTCTGCTACTGGTAGCTAATATTGCTGACCTCCTATTGCTCTGTGAGCAGTTGCAAAGGTCTTTCAGACTCCTGACCTCTGGTCATCAGGAATGTCATCAGTAGTTTGTAGTTTGGATGTTTTAAGTAAGAGGTGAACTTGTGAAATCTAAACCCTTTAGGGTGTTTTTAAGTGATCACTCAACTGTTTCGTTGCCCTGTGTTGTACTTTTTATGATGTCTGTAATTGTTAAATTTGTGGCATTTATCATATGCAGCTATTTAAAAGCAAAAGTCAAGCACTTGTCTATTTAAAGTTAAAAGTCTGAGAATACAATTAATGTATTGCCATATTAAAATATTAATATATTAATATATTAATTAATAATTAATTTCTCTGATCACTAACATGAGAACTTTATAAGAATTGTAAGAACTTTTAACTTTTATGTTCTTATAAACTCCGTAGGTCCCATATGCAGAAATGTGCCCATTTTAAATCCTGAAAGATAGTGACAAATTAATGTTTAAAACATAATAGATTTACATAATTGCATGTTGATGGGTTTTACAATTTTCTCTCTTCAACTTCTCGTGTCCAACTGGAAATTTCCAGTGTTTGCTCTGGTGAGTCTTAAATTTACAGACAGAAACCAGGGTAGCCCAGCCTCACTGTTGTGCTCTTACCCAGTTAATTGGGTTAATGTTACACTTTGAATTCATGCTTTTTTTTTTTTGTAAATATATATCTATTATATCTAAAAGTGTGTTAAACACTAATTAGATAATAGATTTTAAAAAGGTTCTATTTGTTTTAGAAGATACTGAGCAGGTCTTTTTCCTTGGACAATGCTCTCCAGCATATGCATCCGTTTCCCTCCTGTCATTTTTCCAGAAGTAGAGGGTGAAGCATGGTCTGATGGGGTAATAAAAAAGTGACCAGAACATTTTCCTATAACCTAAGCTGGAGTGGAAGGTTAGGCCAGAGAGAGTCCCCAGTGCCAGAGAGGGACCCTCTTTTCCACAGCCAGAGACAGCTGCTGCCTGGAGGCTGTGGCTCTCACTCCTCTGTGCCCTGTGGCTCAGGGCTGGCACAGGGCTGTGCTTTCTGCCTTTCCTCCCTAACAGCCACCAGTCCTGGAAAGGAAGGCGTGGGAAGGGCCCTGAGGGGAAGGAACTGCCCTGCAGGGTTGGCTCTAAAGTGCTGGATGCCCTTTGATGGCACTGCCACACACGTGTGGTTGGTGGGGAGATGTTGTCCAGTATATGAAGACAGGGAGCTTATTTGTAAACGTGGTGTCTGTGATGAATGACAGTATCATGTAGTAAATATATTTTAATCTTGCCTGAAAAGTGTTGTTGTCTTCTTTTGAATCATGTTAGCCATTTTTTGAGATCTCTACAAAACCTCAGCCTGCTCTGTGGTTTAGCAGAGCCTGCCAGGCCGCCCTGAAAATCTTGAGCACTTCTTCCACAAAATTTGTCTTAAAAGGGTATTTTTACATGGGTAAAACTGGTGAAATGAAGTCCAGAATGAACTGGTAGAAATGAAGTTTTGTTCCCTTTTAATCTATAATATGAATTTTGAAATGTGTGTCATGGTTGTTCTTAAAACTTATAACTAGTAACATATGTTTGTAAGTGTCTTTTAACTGGAATATTGTCATAGACCTTTTATATCTAAGAGTAAAAAAAATCCAAGCATTTGGAAGTTTAAATTATGTCTCATAAAACTGAGACCAAAACGCATACATTTATAGGCTACCAATAAATTCCTGAAAATATGAGTTTAAAATGGAATCACTAACAAAGATACACTTTTCAGAGCACTAATTCTCGCAAGTACTTCTCCAATTCTGTTTCTCAATCTACTTTACTTTTTGGTATGAGCTGCAAAACCACTTTTAAGTTACTTTGGGGTTTTTTTTTTTTAGTTTTTTTCCCTTTTTTTATAGCACATGTTTCCTCACCTTTATTAGTTTTCTGAATATAAATATAAGCCTGATTATGTTCTAGCTGCCTGTCAGGATACATCACAGGATAATGTCTTTCCTTATAAACCAAATTCACAGTCTAAAATGTGACAAAAAAATATACTGTAGATATGTTGGTTAATTTAAATAATTTTCACAGTATATACTTCTGCCATTCCTTTGTCACAGAGTATGGTTTTTGCTCTTGGGAGGATCATGGACAAAGGAAGATTAGCTTGGGAACTTTAGTTAACCAAGTTTTTTTAATTTTCCTGTTGATATAGGTAAGAGGATCAAATGAGATTTCTGTCAGCATGAGTGGAGATATATATGCGTATATATAAAAATTGGAAATAATTCCAAATGGTTTTAAGTACAGAAGCTCAAGTATCCTCAAAGAAAAATTTAGAATTTGTGAATCTGTTATAAGACAGATGTTACCTAGCTACTCACAAAGTATCAGTCCTTGTTATTTCTCTATTTTGACCATGCTTCTTTTCTCTGTCCTATGTTAGGGATAAGTAGTATCACCTAAATGAGGACAAGTACAGATTACTTCAAATTTTGTATTCCAGCTGCTTCCTATACAATGTAGCACGATGTGGCAGGTCTGGATGCTGCACTAGAGTACTCTGTATCACTTTGTGCAATAGAACAAAAGACAAAAGCCAATTATATAATAATATTGTTGTTGAGCTTATATTCGCCTATCCAGTTTTCCAAAGATCAAAATACACTGTTTTCAATTGGAAAAATAAGTTGGATATTGGCATACCATTGTGCTTCTGGTAGCAGGGAACTAAAATTCATAATGCATTACTCGTGTTAATTGCAGAACAGCTGTAAAAAAACCCCACATTTATTTATTGCAGCTTATTTTTTATTGTTCATTCTGTTCACAAATGTATGATTTTTGCAATCCTTCAGCATGTACTTAGACTGTTGGAGAAGTTTATGTAATTTAAATCAATTTTCAGGTAAAGAGAATGGAATTATTGTACAAGGTAAAAATGATCCTTGTCTTTTGTCCTATTTTGTTATGTTGGTGTTTAATTTTAGTACTAGTCTGCTGCAAGAATTTTTTGTAGTTTAGCTTAACAACTGTTTATTTTTATAGCAAATGTTCTAAGAATGCTTTTCCCTTGTTTCTTTCAACATCAGAAACTTGAAAGAGGGCAAAATAAGTTGCAAGTTTATTAATATTGTAAATATGGTGTGATTGGGTTCACAGTATCCATATAAAGGAAAGGAACATACAGACAGTCAATTCTAAGGCAGTTTCAATAGCATTGCTAAAGAGAAGACTACTGGTTCAACTCTGGAATGTGAGAAACTATTTTTGGTTTGGTTTAGACCCTCATTGTTACAAATTAATCAACTGCTCTTTAAAGTCTAGAACTCATTAACTTTATAAGTTTTACTGTTCCCATGACTGAACTTAACTTAAAGCATTCAGGTTTACTTCAGTAGCTCACCTTGATTTCATTTCTGTCTGTGGTCCACAAGTATCCTCTTCTTTCCCTTAGACAAGGTGGCAAGAGAGATTTACTTGAGATTTAAAATATTTTAGAAGATCTACATGTGGTATAAGTTCATAGTTCAGCTCTCACCATAAATCAGTAATTTCAGTCAAACACTTTTTGTGGGTAGAAAGAAAATCTCAGGGGTTTTTAACCCTATGGACTCTGTGGACCACAGTACTGACCGTCTTAGATACCTTATTTAAATTTTAGTTTGGTCTGACTCCTCAAATGCCTGATAGTACCACAAAACTGCAAAAGATATATTTTAAAATAGGATGAGTTGTTTCCTTTTAGGACTATTCTAAAGTTCAAATAAAGGGTGATGGTAAGCTGCGTATTCGGAGCTTGATGTTGCAGACAGGACTTTAAGATGATTCTGTGTCTGCTGTTATGCAGGAAACAGAATTCAATTACCAACATAGCCCTTTGGCCTTGTAAAATGTAACTGTCAAGTTTATGTGGGTCTGTGTGTGACATTTCTCACTGACAGTGCAAGTTATTGTCTCCCATATGACCATCCTGTATTGCATGCAGGTTGAAATGTAAGTCTGAGATGACTCCTACACCCTTGAAATGATGCAGCGGTCTCTAATGCCCAAAAGAAGACATTATTGGGAAAGTCCATCACAGAAATGTGGGAGAGAGAGATGTGACATGACTACCAAATGCACAGTTGCAGAACCTGTAGCTAAAATTCCTGGTTATTTCCTGGTATATTCCAAGATATGCTTAATTGTGTAGGTGCTTGTAAACATCTTATTTGCACATGGGCTGCAACAGCTCTGATTTAAGCGGAGAAAAAGGGAAAGTGAAAAATACACAGCGGTGCTTTGCGGTTTAACTATGAAGGTTGTATTAAGTTTCTTGACTTTAGAATGAAGATTAATGATTGATATGTAATTTGATCTGTTTCCTCACCCATGGAAGTAAGAACAGTGTGCTAAAACAATATATATTATATATTGTGTGGAAAAGTTGAGCTATATCCTTTGCAGAACAGATTGAGATTTGCAATGAAAAGGAAAACTAAAATGAAAAAATATTGAGTGAACAGCAGGGCCCATTTGAGGTGATTACAAAGGATGTTTCTTTATTCTGTCTTTTCTTGTGCAACCTGAAAACAGTAGCAGGGGGTTACAAGCAGAGTTCATCACAAAGTTGTCAATCACTGTCATTTAACATTTTGCAATGGAAGATGTCTTTATTCAAGGACAGCTGGGCAAATCAGAGAAACAGATTTGCAGTTAGTAGTCTGTCCAGCCTACACTAAGCAAACAAGGACAGGGCAGACATACCGGCCTCTCACATAAAAATATAATGGACTCTGCTGACCTCGGTGCCCTCCATTCAGCTTCATTCTCAGTTGTATAAAAGCTTCACTACCCATTCTCAATTTCCTTTAATTACCTACATGATGCAGATAAGAAAATGAACCTCACTTACTTACAGTCAATGATCACAAACAGGAAATTAAGTAGGCAAGTTGTTTAAAATAAGAGGAGTGTTTTGGATGTAAATAAAACATGTGCTGGGGAAGAATTAGGGAAAATGCATTTTCAGGGGTACCAGTTGGTCTGGACTGACTTGGCTGATCCTTCTTCTTTCTGCTACTTTAAACTGCAAAGCAAAACTAAGTAAAAAATCTCCTTGGTAAATATTCTTTAAAATATCTTTGAAGGAGAAGCCAGTTAAATAAAAAGAGTGAAGCAAACATGCAGCATTCTATAGGGCTTAAAAAGATTGTGACCTTAGGTTCAGAGAATAAATGACCACAGTTTTCACAAGAGATCTAGCAGAGACATCCAGGATTAAGCAGCAGTTGTCTTTATTCAGTCTTCACTTCTAATCTGCAGTCGAGATATGAAATAAATTAATGACATTCTGATTTTCTTTCCAAACCTTGAATTGTCTAATGGTTACGATTCCTTTTGCATTGCTATCACAGTTTAGACATAGTTTCCTTATTCCATTAAAGAAAATAGAAAATTTTGTGCTGTCAGTTTTCAAGGAGGTGAAAACCAGCTATCTAACAGCTTTTAGGAATTGTCAGAAAAGGTTCTATGTCTTGGGATATTAATGAGGGGATACGGCTCTTTGTAAGTCAATTAGGTAGTTCAATTAGGTGCTCTAAAATTGCCATTTTTCTTTACCTCACTCACTCTTCGCTGGTTACTGTTGTGAGTATTTCATTAATATGGATTTGCAGGAAGTCTGATGAGATTGAAGACTGAAATGCAAAATAGTGAATCTATAATTTAAGAGGAGTATAAAACCCTGAACACTTTAATTTAATGGTCTCTGCTAAGCCTGTAGTTTTGAAGACATTGCCCTTCAGGCTCCCCAAATGACTTTTTATTTTATGACAAAAGAAATATACTCTCTTAAATTACAGGTGGAATAGATGTTACATATTATAAAACTCTTACCTTACTTGCAAGTTTTATACTTTAGAAAGATCGTTCTCACTCCATACAATATGTAAACACGTACATGCACGAGAGGATTTTTTGAGGAAAAAAATTGTCAGTTAAGTCACAAAACTGACTCTTTAGACTAAATTATAGTTCTTAGGATGTTTGTGTTGACCTTTTTTCCAAAGACAGTGGATTTCCCGAGCAGGAGAATTGACATCACTGGCTGGTATACCAAAACAATTGTACCTGCTCCTCTCAGCTGCTAGGATGTTGCTACTTATAACTACATTTAGATTACATATGGTGGGCAGCTCTTTTTTGCAACAGTGAGAAAGTTCTTACACAGCTTTCATTTTGGCATGAATAGCATTAGTCCCACTCTGGAGCACAGAGAATGTTTCAGCACCTATTTAAAATTTTAGGCTTCGTTTTGATCACTCATTATCTGTTGCTTAGACACTGACTGCTCAAAATATTGAGAAAATATTTTAAAAGAACCTTATCATAGCTATTTCAAACCTACTGGGTTTTGAATATCAAGAGAAAAACTTAAAATGTGGAAATTGAAAATATGAGTTATTGACTTCTTTATAGCTAACCTTACAATGTTCTTGTGAGCCAATGAGGTAGAATATCTGTGGGTCATCTTCTAATACTGAATCCATCCAATGAATATATTTATTTCATTGCATTTATTTACCTCTTCTCTAATGTTAAAATCAGCTATGTGGAACAAAAAAGTTTAAAATCTATAAGTGTGTCAATATTTGAGAATATTATATTAGTTATTGTTTTCCCATGTGTGATTTTGGTAAATAAGTATACTTTCTAAACATTTAAGTGCTGCTATTTCTGTGATGAAATCTAACTGTAATAAATTAAATGCATATACTTTTAATGTCTCAGCAAGCAGTGATAGTTATTCTGAAGATAATTACAATGATTAATAATTTATTTTTTTTTTAAGAATGCTGACGAGTACACAGATCTGCCTGTGAGACACAATGAAGATCAGATGAACAGTGAACTGGCCAAACACCTTCCAATTGAAGTCAATCCCCATTCATTTGACAGCTCGCACACAAAAACACACCTCTTGCTGCAAGCCCACTTCAGTCGTGCCATGCTGCCATGTCCAGATTATGCAACTGATACAAAGACAGTTCTGGATCAAGCAATCAGAATATGCCAGGTATTGTGATGCGTTTCAGTATACAACTCTTGCTGGTTTACTGTTTAATGTTACAGTGTTGTCATATTTTGAATATAGAAGAATCTGAAGATTTCTTGCAATCTTGTGTAGAGCTGGTACCACATAATAGTATAGCACCTTTTTAGGGAGGAGCTAGATGCCCATGTAGGTTCCCAATATACAGAACTGGAAGTAAACAAGCTTAGAGGAAAAGATGGTGCTCTGACTGGAGGCATCTATTGGCCATAGGGTCACCTCTGCTTTCTATGCAACAGCCTTCTACCTCTGTATTGTGGAATGTTGTATGAGAGTCATTCCTGCATGTGTGTAGTCCCTGCAGATTGTTATGCTGATTCCCAAGAAACTGTCTCCCTTGGGTACTTGTACTTTTCTAGCACCCAAAAGCACTATATCACTCCCAAGCATAAACATAATGTGTTTTGAAATGCGATTCAGGACAAGGTGTAGGGGTTTTCCCTAAGCTTCTCTAGCTATTGTAAAGATGCATCTTCTACATCCCAATTATCACAGAGTCAAAGAGCATGCTTTTAAACACAGATTTTAAACTCAGTCTGGAGGCTTGTGGATTTTTACAGTTATACTGCAGTTGCAGCCCACAGAAACTAAACCGACCATGGAGAGTACTGGTAACAAGCGATCACATACACAGCTGCCACCTCAAAAGAATTTTAAAGCAGCAATTGGAGTTCCGGATAGAGTGCTGCCATGTCTGAAAAGCTCAGTTACAGTTAGAGCAGGAAAGGTGAGCTCTAGCTGTCACAGGAAACAACCGACTCTCTGATTCTCCTGGGAATAATTACTCTCTTTAGCAGAACTGCACAAGGACTCATTCACAGGTTCTTGAAGATCAGGCAGCCTTCAACAAACTACTCTTTTTATGTTTCTGAGTTCATTATCTGTAAAATAGAGATAGTTCTTTCTTCTTACAGTTTTTGTTTGCTGAAATATTTTTAATATCCTCAGTGACCTGTTTGTCAACTATCAGACAGAAGCTTTGCTCTTGTTTGAAGCCTGTTGGCAATATGGTAACTGCAAACATCATTGTGTCAAGCCTGGCAGTTTGTAAAACTGCTCTATGAGAAACTATTAAGCAGTGCTCTAGACAGAAAATACTGTGGGCAATTCAGTGTCCAGCAATTTGGATAAGGCTCAACCTTACACTAATAAAAACAAGCTTAAAATACTAATATCAAATGAAGCAAAACTGAAATTAGGGAAAGTAAGAAGCAAATAACACCACAGATGTTATAGCTACACAGTCGTAATCTTGGCAACCAACAGTGCTTGGATGCTAGTCTATTTCAAATATTTCAAATCAATAAAATCAGGGTGCTGGAAGTGTAGAAACAGCTATTTGGTATATTCAGTTATTAACAGAGAAAAGTGTCACTTGCTCAGGTGAGAAAATTCACCTTTGTTTCAAAAAAATCATATACACAAAGTTCATTTAGATGTTTGTGGAGTAAGCATTAGGGAGGTAATTACATATTTGAGAAAAATGTGGATTAAATCCTATTTTCAATAATTATTTTGCTCAATATCTGTTCTGTTTTGCTAAGAAATGTATTTTCTTAATCCTGCTACTTCATCATAGGTATTTCAGAAACAATAATCACTTAGAAGAAAAAACTCCAAAATATTCAACAGTTCCTTTAAACCAAAGTAGAGTTCAGAAAAATGCCTTTTCATACTATGCCTTGGCATGCCAACCTTCAGTTAACTACTACATAATGTTTTATATACAGTCATCTTAAAAAAAAATTCTTCTTTAAAAAAAAAGAAAAAAGCAGTCATTTTTGTATTTTAAAGTTGGCACATGGTTTACATCTCTCGGGAGACTGTTGGTTCCATCTTATTAGTCACGCTTTCCAAACGGAGGTTAAAGTTCCCAGAATCTAAGCAATAGACAGGGTTACACTTTCAATACTGGTTGTTACCTTTTTCCTTAGCACTGACCTGCTGATGAACTCTGGGTCAGCAGAGGTAGAAAAAAAGATGTTAGTTGTGAGAAAAGGAACTGAAGCATGGAAGGATCCATTGATGAACAGATTCAGTGGGTGTTGTTCTCTATGTGTGTGAACACATGCTCGTTCATCGCCAAACATTAAATACAGCAGCAAGGTGGGAATTGGGTTTTGAGTTGCATTGAATTTTTGTTTATTTACTTACAAATTATTTTAGTGTTGAGGTTGTATAGCTAACCTTCAAATTGTGACCTGAACATAAATGGTTATTTTTGCTGGTGGGTATGTGAATAACAAGACTTTCCATATCAGCACTGCCCTTCTGTTACAAGAAAGAAAGATCTTTCAAAGAGTTTTTATGGGTGGTTGTACAGCAGGCCTTTATCCCAGATCCCCTGCAGCACAGATTTGCCATCTCTAGCCATGATATGTAAGAAAGCCTCTTTCCATCACAAACTGTTAAACTTCTCCAGTCTTCTGTGGTGTCTTTCACCTGAATCAACCTTCCCTCCCATGGCTCCTTTCCTATCCCACATTTCATTTTCCCTTCCATTCCTCCAACATCTTCTGGGCTTTTTCCTCACTAGTGACTTTAGGCTGAGTATTGTAACTGGTCAGACAGAAAAACATGTTAACATCATTACATAGGTAAATGTAGCTGCTGGATTACATCTAAGATTCCACTATCCTTTAATGAAAAAAATTATGCAACAGCTCTTAAATTAGTTTTCCCTGAGATGTCTTAAAAGTTTTGGCTGTACATTAGAATTCTCTTGTTTATACTTACCATGAAATGTTGAAGTCATTAGTATTTAACAGAATTTGAGGAGTTACGGTGCTGGCTTAATAGGGGAATGTAATTTTTAACATTAAGAAAAAGAAAGAAGCCTATTGTGTTACAGTTTTCCTATCGTTAGCATTTATTAGATATAGATGGAATTCATTATAGCAAGATAAAATTTAGTATTTATATGCCCAGGATGAAATTCAGAATCTTTTCCTTTTACTGCAGAAATATGGGGAATAGCAATATATAACCTTTTGAAATGTGAGTGCCTATCTGCTCCCACTCCCATCTCTGAATGGCCACTGAGGCATTGACTGGGCTGAAGGAATGCCCCTGCTCTACACTGAAAACCTCAAGTTAAAATCTAGTTTGTTATCAGTGACAGGCTCTCATAGATAAAGCACAGAAGGTTCCAATGGCTCAAAAAAACTGCCATGACTTCCTATGTGACCTTGGCCAATTCATTTAATTTTTATTTGCCTCAGATACCTTTAGTACAGTTACAATAGACAATATATTCTCTTCAAGCCTAGCACTCTCTGTTATTTTTTTCTGAGAAAAGCTAGAGGTGTCATTAAGATGGTGCTGTGCACTCCAGTAGCAGCTCAAAATCAAACATTTCTCCATTTCCTGCAGGAGAATGAACATTAAATAATAAAAATTCTAATGAAATGATTTTTCTAATATTTTTATAAAATATAATTATTATTGTAAAGACAATACTCCACCTTTTTTCCTATCTTATTTAAGAATACGTGAAACTAAATCTAATCTCTTTTTTTACTTCCTTTGTCAAGCCTTATATTTTGTGACTGTGTATTCAGCGATCAGTTCTTACTCTGCTGTTCTAAGACTATTGCCTATATTTGCATTAATTGAAATGGATAATTGAGGCAGTAATACTGTCACTCTCAGATTCAGCAGGGCAGTCTCTTCTCAGAAATAATGTGACAGTTGCTGGCTTTGCATTGGGATTGGCCACAAGCCTCCACTTCTAGTATAATCGTTGATAAAATATCTTAATATTGCCAGGAGTAGAACTGCCATGGAGATCAGCCCTAACCTTTGAGAAGTATTTACCTATGGATGTGTTAAACACATCGCAGTAGGGTAGCTGGGCACTGAGAGAAGATGGACATGAAAACAGATTCCAAACTGCAGAAGAAAGACTTGTCTGCATGGGAAACATGCACATCCCTGGAACAAGGACCTTGTAATGCTGTCACTGATGGCCTGTCTTTCCCCATCATCTGGAGAATCTAATTTTGGCGGGAAAGAAGAATACTCTTTGGGTTAAGCACTGTGTTTCCTTAGCTACATGGTAATGTGTATAATACTGCTTTACCCATTCTAAAACAGTTAAAGTAAATAAATTGCTTCTGGTCATTTAAACTGCAACTTTTGCAATAGTTCTTATGAAATCACCTTCGTGATACATGTTCAGAGTTGTCAAATATTGCACAAATATGCTGCCCAATTCAGCTAAGAGCTAGCTTATATATGAAATACTTACTGTACTAAACTGCAAACTGTTCTGGGTGGTGGCGGCTCCTCAGAAGGAGCACTAGTACACAAAAGGTACTTCTGGCCATGCAAAGGCAAAGGAGCCCATGTTGCCATTTTGGAACTAACAGAAAGAGAATGTCCTTCAGCCCTGCACTTCTCATCCTCCCCAAACCTCCTCAGTTCATAACAGCCTAAATACTAAATTTATTTAGTGTTATTTAGCCTAAATACTAAATCAATACTAAAACTATTGATTTAGAGAGCCATGTCCCTTGGATCTTTTGTTTTTCTGCTTATGAGGAAGTGGAGAAGTTCTTAAAGATCCTAAGAGTGGTTTGAGCTCATATATTGCCTGTTGGTAGTGCAGGTGTGCCAACTACTTGCTGGCAGGTGGTGGGAGTTACAGGAAAGGCCTATTTTACAGTTGTGTATGTAAGATTTGTCCAGAAGTGTCCAGGGAAAGAGTTTTTGTGCAATGGCTGCATTGGCAACTATAAATAAATGAGCAGCTTTACTGAACGAAGGGAAGAGAATCAAATTAACTTGAGAATGCAGAGGATTACTCAGAAACAAGTGAAGAGCAGAGGCCACATCACTGGAGCTACTTTTTACTCGTGAGCTGCACATATTCTTTGTGTATGCAGTAGTATTCCAGCCATAGCACAATGTTTGCAATTTTACTTAAATACCAGCCGCTTTCATGGCTGTATGGCTATTATTCCACATTACGAGTGTGGAAATAATGGAAGAACCAAAGAAGCTTGTATCGCTTCTACTGTGTGGAATGCTCACTTATAGATACTAAACATCAATGGATCACTTTGTAGGAAAAGTACCTGGACATATTGGGCTGGAATTGCTGCTTGCTTGTGTTGTGTAGGTATAGATGTGGGAGAAGGGAGGGTTACCTTGGTGGTGTTGGAGTTTTGTTTGCTGTGGATGATCAGTGATCTGGTGTATGGAGGCATCTTGGTGATGGTTTAATGGTGATTTGGTGCTGCTTTTGCATAATCCCTCCCCCACCCATGACAAACCTTTTCCCAGTTGGGGCTAGAGGAAATGAGTAATGCTTAACCCATTTGTGTGATCAATTCACTTAAGCAGCTACTGTGAAATGTTAATCACAACTTTAATTTGTACTGCATTAGCATTTTGATTAACTTGTAGGCTTGCTAGCACACTTGAAGCACTTTTACTCATAGTTACAGCTCGGAAATGACTTTTTGATTAATTAAGTTTGTTAGACAGCAGCTGAGCTTCCTGAATGCTAACCTTAAGGGGCTAAAAGTTCAGGAGAAAGTTACTGGGAATAACTGTTGCTGTTGAAAAGTATTCTTATGAAGGCACTCAAAAAAAATTGATTATTGACAAAATATTACAATTCTATTTTGAAACTAAAGAGGACAGATTTATTATGAGAAAGATGTTGTGTATCTTTCATGGTTTTGGTAGATTTGTGTAATATTTGAAATAAATGTCTAAGACATTGTTTATGTTACGAAATTGCAATTTATTGCAAAGACATTTTTATCAAAAATATTTAATTGTTTTTACAATTCACTGGTATAGTAGAGAATATCAATTTATTAATTAGTAATTTGAAAATAAATTGGCTATTTTGACTTAATGAGTTCTGAACATGTTGGGTTATGCCCTAGCAAGTTTACATTGCTGTTATCACACTCTGTAGCTGCTTTTATTTCTGTAATGCTATTAAAAGAAATCAGTAAGAACCCAAGGGTTGTACTTCACTAAATGTAGACAGTAAATGGTTTGTCCTTTCCCTGGTTCTGAAAATACTAATAATGATACTATGGAGGCCAAAGGATGAATACAGGGATAGGAATCTTACAAAGCAGCTAGGAAGGTTGTAATTTGCATACATCAGTGAGACCTTTATGATGATGGAAGAATGAAGAATTAGTCTCTCATAGAGGGTAGCAGAGCATGTGGAAGAGGGGACTGAATATGCTTGTAAAAAAAGTGAAGAGAAGTGGGATGCAGAGGGCAGTATAAAAGGAGTGCTTCCTGAATAGGATTAATTACAACTTATTCACTATATCTCTGATAAAGTACAAACGGGGGGTGCTCTGTAGGCTGAAACTACACAACTGTACAAGGGTGATTTAGTTGATCTGAAAGAACTCCTCCCCCTCACCACATTAAAACATTTCTAAAAAGTAATTTTGGACTAGACCTCTAAATTTCAAAGGTTCTATAGATACCTATTTTACTGATGTATAACATACCAAAGGTGGTGACCTTAAACTCTCTGTAATATTCTTCAAATAAATTCCAACTTTCCAAGTCAATTGCTATTTCTGAGATATGTAATTGAAGCATCACAGTCATGATTTATATGAAAACATGAAACTTTAAAGTACATGGCATGCTTTAACCTCTGAAAAAATATTTTACTTGTATTAGGAGAATATCAAGTCACGTGTGGATCATAATATAATCTTATGTATTGGAAGGCTTTCTACACTTGAAGCATGTGCCAAAACAAATATTATTAATATTGTTATTTTGATTTCATAGTTTTTATGAAAACAGGTAAAATGCATACCGTTTTGTCTATTATCTATAAATATTTGTCACATAAATGATGTAGTCTTAAACAGCTGTAAGTAGGCACAATTCTAATGATTTTAGTAGATCTATGGATTTAAACTCCTACATGTAACTGAAATTTAGTCCTAGACTAAAGTTCATGAATAAAAGCACTAAAGAAAGTGTCACAGTCTGTGAAGCACTGATACAAAAAATAAGTGTAATCTTTTAAGAGTAGATAAATTTGAGCCATGTAACTCGTCCTGAGTATACCTGAGGTTTCAGCTTCCATCCCCAAAGTTATTACCACCAATGGCATCACTGGAGGCACTCTACTTCAAGCTGAGTAATCACAGGTGTAATTCTCAACTGCAAAGGCATTTCTTTAGCTTGCCTCTGTATCCAGAACAGTTATCATTATAGCTGTGTTGACACTTCCCTTAAATATAATTTATCCACAAAATGTAGACATTTATGTTTACAGGATTTAAGTCGAAATGCTTAGTATTTTCAGAGTTATACGACAGGTGACTTCAAAAAGAAGAAGAAATTATTCTAAGCAGTATGCAGTCTCTGTAATAAGATGCAAACTGTATCATTTTTAACACTTCAATAGCTTATCTTAAAGGAAAAACCTATTTAAGTCATTTGAGTAGATCAGAAACTCTGCTAGTTTTAGTCTGGTCCCCTGCCACCTACCCAGTCATATAAGAGTGATCCAGAGTATCTGACTTTCAAATGAAGGATGTGAAAGTAATACCAAAAGCAGTGTTTATAAAAACTTTGTAAAAAGTCTTTAGAAAAAAGGATTTAGCAATCAGGATATTTTGAGAGCCTGACAAATCTCCTAAATGAGTGGAAGTGAATGAAGGGGTGGGGGGGTATGTTCATTATGGAGTAATTTAGTATCTGTTATTTTGAGCATATCTTGAGAGTTCTTAAAAACACCAGAGAAAACCAATGTTTTGATATCAGTGTGTTTTGCTATCAGTGAGTGTGCCACACACTCATGTGTTCCACATCCTGCCTCTATCTTTGCTTCCCCTCAAGCTATGGAATTATAAACCATAATTTAGATTCCAAGTATCAGTAGTAACTTTGGCTAGAAAGAGACAGACTGTTAAATCTCAGCTTCATGTTAGACCAGAAAGGTACAGTTTGATCAGTTTAAATCATTCCTTACTTAGGGATAAGCAGCTGCTGCTCCTGAAAACAAGATGAAAACCTGATCATGGATGCCACGGGTTTTGTCTTAATGCACTCCTGGAATGATGAAAGCAATAGCAAGAGTTTGATCCAAACATTTTGACACTCAATTCTGAACACGATCAGAATGAAAGTTTTTGCCATATCTGACAAGAACATCTATGTCAATCAGTTGTTGAGCATCGGCATGTTTGTGCTGCCCCTGCCATGGTTAATAGGTTGTTGCTTCTCACACTGGCACAAGCCAAGCTATTTTTGATAGTGCCAGACAAAATGTAAAGGAGGTGTCACTAACTGCTGCTATTACTTCATAGTTGTCCAAGTATGACACTTGGAAGGCTTAAGAGCTATTACCTGAATCTTTCATGAAAACCCATCTCAATATAGGCCTCTGCTTTTATACCCCTAAGCACAGAAAGAAGGAGCCCCAAATAAGATGATGGTAAACATATTTTCTATTATAACAATCAATACTTCCCTTGACTCCCTCAATTTATCCCATTTATTCTACTTTAAGTTAAAAAGTGGTGGGCTTAGAGGGTGGTTTTGTTTTGTTTTGTTTTTTGATTTGTTGGTTTACCAAAAAATACGTGTATGGTTTTTTTCTGTAGTTAAAGAATCTTTACTGTTTCCTGTTTGGCTTCTTGCACTCACTGTCCTCTTTTAAGTTTTTCTCTGTGATGAAATTATCCTGTGTTGGTTTAAATTCTTAGGCTACAAAGGCAGGTAACCAATTTGTGCCATTTCTCAATTTAGAATAAGACTCTTAATCTGTTCCAGTCTTACCAGCTATAAGATATTTAGAATTTATTTACTTCTTTGCAAAATAAGAGCTAAAAAAGCCACAAATTTCTATAAAATTATACTGGTTTGCACTTAAAAATAACAACAAACCAAACAGGTAGCAACTAGATAAACTAGAGAGATTAAATATGTTATTCATCAGATAACATAAATATTAAATACTTTAAATTTTTGTGTTTTATATTGTATTTTTGTTAAGTTCCTTATATTTACATTTGGAGATAGGGGAATTACTCAATTTTTATAAACACTGTGAGTATTTATAGGAATTTCAGTAACCATTTAAGTATCAAGCAGCTCTGTGTTTTACACTTAGAGGAAAATGAAACGTGTGGAGGTTTCCAAGGCAGCAGATGAAACAAGCTAACTTTACCATTGTTCTGACTTTTTCACAATGTCACTGTCTTGGATTTCACATCCAGATAGAGATGCTGTGAATAAATTCTATGGGTGAAGAAGCAGAAAATAAGGAGGAAAAGAGGATTTGCCATGTGGATTCATTATAACAATGTGGAACACAGAGTCTCACACACACAGGCTTTCCTTACTCCCTACGGGATATCTATCTGTAGGCCTCTGTCAATTTCTAGGAGATTTTCTATGTGAAAGGATCCTCCACTTAATTTCAGAGTATAGCTTGTTTTGGATTTATCTTTCTCTTACATCTTCACTCTTCTTTTCCCCTTTTCAAACCTCTGTTTAAAAAGGGGGAGAGGGATAGATTTGGGGGGAAAAAAAAGAGAACAATGTAAACAGTGTTATGTGTGCATCTTCAGAAGCGTTTTATGAAATACCACTGCTTCATGCTGACTAAAAATACATCTTACTGTATTCTTCTTGTTGCTCATGAAAAATACAGGATATCTGTGCACCCATTATTCTTCACATATGTGCAGCAGTATCATCACTGCGGAACATGATGTTTCAGGCTGGCAGAATAGCAGAAAAGAACAAGAATCAGGTAGTGGAGAACAGGAGGCAGATACCAGCCTGTCTCAGCAACACAAACTGTTCAGAAACACAGACTGTACTGTATGAATAGTCTTCAATATACTTTAAAATGTGAAATCAGGTAACGACCAACTCACCTTGTAAGTTTAAAAGACTGACTCCAGTCTGATGCTGAGAACAATTCCCTCCTTATGGGAGTAAACGTCATGTGAACCAACATATAAATCTGCAGGCCACAAAGCTGCTCCTTTCGAATGTGATTTCTAGCATAATTTTATTTTCTATTTGGTGAAAATAGTTCTACATTGGAAGTCACTTCAGCAAGCCAAGTGAAAAGACAGAAAATAGAAATCAATAAGGTTGTGTTGTAGGGTACTGGTTCTAGGGTCACTATGAATGTTAGAGAGTTTCAGGGTGCTATGACTCTTCCTCCAAAAAATGAAATATTAAATCTGGATCTTTATTAGCTGAAAGGCGCTTTATCCACAATTCATGAGAAATGAGACAACGTTTGTGTAATATAGGGTAACACTTTAAATATTTTTCTAAGTCACTGATCTTATCACCCCGATCTGGAAAAAAAAACCTGTTGAAATTGCATTGTAAACTGCTTAAATAAACTGTGTGACTCTGCCAGTACTGAAACTAACTTGTGTCTTTAAAGTCAGTATTTCTCCAGAATCAGTGTAATTTAATTGAAATAGCTCTGCGTGTGTAAACAACTCCTTTGTTTAAAGAAGATTTCACTGTTTAGTTTGCCTTAAGTAAATGCTGCCTTTTGTTTGTCTGTAAAACATTTGATTAAATGTAAAGACTTACACAGACAGCTTCTCCTCATTACACTAGTGGCTGGAATATAAGTTAAAATGGTGCAGGTATCTGCTGTCTAAGTAGGTATCAAACAATATCATTTGTGTTTACAAGAAAAACCCATAGAAACATCTGAAGCCTGGTCCTAAAATCAAGCTACAACCCTCCTAACACTAAGATGATATTTTAAAAGGTGTTGAAACCATTCAATATACCAGACACAATATATCAATGTTCCTTGCTTTCTTAAAAAAAAAAAAAAAAAAATTCTAGTATTTTAATCAAACATAAAAGTCCCTAAATGACAAACTACTGTTAAATATATGACTTTCTACTCTAATATGAATTAGAATGTTGTAATATGAGGACCCACACTTTATTGTGATCATAATGTTATTGAACAACAAAAAAGCAAGACAACTAATATAGCATCATTTCCTTCTTTCATAAGTCATAATAAGTCTTTCAATGTACTTTAGATAGAGTGAAAAGTATACTATATATTCAAATAGCTGCATTTACTATTAAAAGTTGAAACCAAAAATTTTTGTTTAGTCCTTTTTCCCTTAGAACTCTTAAATTCACTTTCAGACTAACCAAACAGAGTGTGAGTCCAGTCAAGAAAAAAAGCAATCGGAACCATTTTTTTCATGTCTGTAGGGGCATTTGCAGTACAAAATCCATAATGAATTAGCTTTAGATCATTATGCTAATGATACTAACAGTATACCACTTATTTGTATTGTCAAAACATGGGAAGTAAAAATGGAACAGAACTCATGAGACATGGAAGACAGGATGATTTTTAACACTTTGAAGTCTGATGTATAGCTGGATAGGGGTTTTTTGTTTCCTCGTGTTTTCTGTGTACTTTGGGAAAGCTTTTCAGGATCAGGATAGAGATGCCAAAGGAGAGACAGCCAAACATCCCTCATTCCCAAGACAGTCAACTGTTTACAATGCAAAGGCTGAAATCCATTTTGTTTCTGATCACTTTTACTCACCCTAGGTAAAATATAAGTTATTTTGTAAGCTTTCTTCAAGATTTCAACTTATGTGTCAGTGTTGGAAAAAGCCTCAAATACACTATTGAGCTAAATTTTAGTGCTTTTGTCTAGTCCAATTCCAGGGATTTTTTTAAGTACTTAGTTCAAATGGAAATAATAATTGCTCCTGGTAAATGACAGCATTAATTTTTGAACAAATGTAAATATATTGGAGGTGTTCTTAAATAGTTCAAGGATTTTTGAATCATTATGTAATTCTGAGAAAGCTCTCATGTCAAAATATAAACAAATACTGCTGTTAATTGTAATCTTTTCCTTTACAGTAAATGTTGAGATTCCTTCCCTTCATTCTGAGTTGGGTTATGTCAAAGAGCAGTTATTTGTAAGGAAAAGATTCTACCTTCAGTTCTCACCCCCAAAACCATTGTGTAAATTACCTTTTCAAGAGTAAGAACTGATGACAATGATAGACGATTTAATTCTTTTTTCAAAGTTAATTCCAAAGGTGCCTAACTGCCATCAATAGATATTGAAGTAAATTCCTATGTTAAGGCCTCAAAATCACTGTATGTTAAACATTAAATACATGCTCTTCCTTGTATGAGCCAGGTATGCAATTATATTTGTGTTCTTTTTTTTTTAATGTGTCTGTCTCCTTTGCTTAGGCAATGCTGGATGTTGCAGCACATCATGGCTGGCTGGTGACTGCTCTGAACATAACCAACCTAGTGCAGATGGTGGTTCAGGGTAGATGGATACATGACTCATCCCTGCTTACTTTGCCAAATATAGAGCTCCAGCATCTTTACCTTTTTCGGTATGTAAATCTTTTAAGCATTAGTAGGTTTCCAATTTCTTTCCACTTCCTGCTGCTGTTTGTGTTTGAATGTCATTGTTGTGCCCGAGAATGTTCATTAGCGAATCAGAAGCACAATTCTGTCTTTCACAGTGATGCTTTCCCAAATGGATTTTCTGTTTCTGTTTTCAATATTCATTGATTAATTAACCCCCACAGATTATTTTGAGAACTGTGATTCCAGACAAATTAACAAGAGACCACTGGAAGGGTTCCAAGTCCTAACAAATCTAACTCTGTATGTTAATTATCTCTTTATTTTAATCCATTATAAAACTACATTAGTATCCATCAACATCATAGATAATGCAAAGTCCTATAGATGCTTAGATGATGCAGTAATTAATGCTAACCAAAAATAAATGACCACCCTTTGAAAACAGAAACTAGTATTAAGTTTTACCACCAAAACAACAGAATACAAATGTTTGCTTTCCCTCCCTGGACATATGTTTTGCTGTCTGTATCAGGAAGTGGAGCCAAGGCCAAAGGAGGAGTGTGCATGGAGGTTACCAAGGACCTATCGAGTGTCTTCCTGAACTAATGGCTGCCTGTGAAGGAAAAGAGAATGTTTTTGCTTCCATTGTGGACAGTGAGCTGCAAGCAGCGCACATTTCACAGGTGACACTTTCTATTTGTGATCATTATCAATGTGATTGGAAAGGAAGCGTAGCTGGGAAAAGAAATACTCTCTCCCTTTCAGTAAATATCATGTGATATTCTGTATAAAGTGCAACACATTTATTGCTCTAATTTCAAGGTACTGCTGCCTTTACAAAGGTTCTTCTCTGCCTGTTTTCCTAATATTATTGTCACTTATTCCCTGCTAAGCAGTAACAGAGTCTGGTTTATGGCTGATATTACCACATCTCTCTGCTCTAAAGATGCTTCTCTAGGTCATTCAATCTGCTGAGTGTTATCCACCTTTTCATAGCTCTGCACTAGAAATACATGCATTGCAAATGTCATCATAGCTGGTTTCTGAAGTGGTCTGTCAAACACCTTTTTTTCTGAGAATATTCTTAGCAAAAGATCCAGCACTCATTTTCTATTTGAAAGAAAAAGGAGATGAAACTTTCATACTTCACAGGGGACAGAAAAAAAATACTATTCCAGAATGTTGAGCTGCTAAAGTCTTGCTTTCAGTTTGATTTTCAAGGCATTTGCTGCAAAGGGCAGCTATACTCCATAGCATTCATCACATGCTAAGTCTATTGATTTCAAATAAATGTAGGAAAGATGAAAACTTCAAAGGCTATACTTCAAATGTTTTTTATTTGAATGTTTAAAAGGACAGCAATATGTTCTGTGTTTGACTGTTCAACTTCAGTTAAACCTTTTACTGGTATGCAAACAAGAAGAAAAGTACTTAAATGTCTATAACAGACATCTGCATTAGTAACCAAATTAACATCAAAATTTTGAATTAAGAAAATGTATTGACATCAAAAAAAGGCTTTCTTTAACAACAGATTTCTAACATAATACACATTGATTTCAGCCCAACTTTTAGATGTGATAAAAAATTAGAACATTGTTATAATTAGTTCAGGGAGAACTCAGAAGTAAACTTACTTAATTTATTTGCATAAATTGCCATTCTGTTATCTTTAAAAGCAAATGCAAATTGGCTCTGTCTGATATGATGATGGTTATTTGGCTCAAAAGTGCTTCAATTTGCGTAGCAATCTGGTGTCGTCTCTGCAGTGAGGCGATCCCAGGTAACATACAAATCCTGAATTATTCCAGAAATTAGTATGTTTAAAGCATCAATTTAAGTGCTAATTGCAGTAGTAATGAGAAAAAGCAGTACTACTGTGAGATTTGCATCTCCTGCCCCATCAGTATGCCTGGAACGGCTGCTGACTGGCAGAGGATTTGGCTGCTAATTAAATAATTGTATGCATGGCAGTGTTCTCGTCTGATTCAATAGATGAAGATTAATCCTCAGATAAATATGTTTGGCTGGTATTGAAATGTCTTAGCAGTTTCTTCAAAAATAGCTTGTGTGTATGTGGTGTGTACATTCACACTGTGAATGACTCTATGCCTCTATATATCTGTGTTTGTAAATACAGATGCATATAAGAGGGAAAAACATAATGTCTTGCCATCATGTGAGGAGAAAGTTTCATTTCCATGAGCTGGCAATGGCCGTATTGGATATAGTAAAGCCATGACTGTGTTGTGCAGGACATTACAAATGTGAAACCTTTATACCAATATGTTATATTCCTTACAGTATTTTTTACAGGATAAAAAAAAAGAAAAACTATTGTAATACCTTGCACAAAATTAAAATTCATGTTGAGACTGCCTGTTGAGTGTCTTCATATGTAAAGTCTTTCAGTGCTCACATAGACAGGGGCCATCCAAGAGAAAAATTCTTCAGCATCTGTATGATATGTTTACTATAAAGAAAGCATATCAGACTACGGAATTTAACCTTAGCCTTCTGGCACCAGACATTAACAGAGTCAAATAAGCTGGTAGATATGCCACTAAATTGCCAAAACCATTCTTTTCCTAAAAAATGTTTTACTTCTCACTCAAAGTATATTTAACTCGTATCTTAAAGCTAAAGATTACTAGCAAGAAACTGGTAAAAACAGCTTAAGCTTTACATAAATTTCAGGCAAACAGGAAAAGGAAGAAATTTTACATTTGGAAAGAAGAAAATGCTTTTTGAGCAGATTGGTAATTAATTTTTAAATAGCAGCTCTTGAAGCTGCTCATGGATTTGGAATATTAGGCTAGGTCCTGGGGAGATAGATTATTGGCAGAAATACTAAGGGTGTTCCCAAAGGTTCATGAAGAATTTTTCATTTGATTATAATTTGAATCTATGGGCTTGGTAGATAAATGTATATGTATAGTATATATGTTCATGTACATATTGGACATGTTGACATTTAAAAAGAGGTGATATGTGCTTGCGTCTCCCTATACAATAGAAAAAAACAGTAAAATTGTCAAAAAATACCTAAGCTACATGGGAGCCTGAGTTTAATTTTTCAGAAATTAGTATTATAATTCCAAACCTCACTGAAAGTCAGGGGAGCTTTAAAACCTGACAGCCTAATTCAAACTATTTAGACTAACCCCAATCTTTGGTCAAAGCTGTGTGTTTGTTTCAGTGATTCATTCTGAATCATATCACTTTAGCAAACCTTTTTCAGTTTCTGAATCACTTAGGCATTAGGCACCTTTTAAAATATTAAGTTGATATTGATACTTTCGAAAGAGAAAAAAGAAACTTTGAGATTGAAAATAAATATTATCTCTACTATAGTATTTTCTACTTTTCTCTCTGGAAGTATCTGTGTTCCTATAATCTTTTCATTTTCATTGCTACTACTTGACTTTTTTCCTTGGTAAGAAAAGCATTTCTTCATTTTCCGCACATTGCATGGATGATAAAAAGGCAGCCTGCTGTGCATACTGTATCAACCATCAAGGAGTACTAACTTTGCCTTTAATTTTCAAATACACAAGATTTGATAAATCAAGGAATCATAGAATCCTTTAGGTTGGAAAACCTTTAAGATCATCAAATACTACTAGACAACATAGGATGACATATTAAATCTACTTTCTTATCTAATTAGAAAGTTACTCAGAGTTACTTTGGTTTGTTTGTATTATGAAAGCTACATGAGGACATGACAGCCTTTGACAGAGTATGTTGGGGTTGTATGGTATAAACCAGCCCAAATCATATTCTTCACTAGACTATGGGGAAGGTAACAGGTAATGTCACTAAAGGATTTAATAAATTATGATCTCTGCTGAAATTAAAGTTTGTTCTAACATATTTGTAACAGATCTTGTCCTTTGAGACATGTAAAAGCTTTCATGGTAAATGATATCTAACGTACAGTCAAAGAGGTGATCACCAGGTTGGTTTATATCAGGGTGCCTCTCCTGAACTCAGCAGAAATACCCTACTTAGATGCACAGAAACTCTCACACAGTGGGTCTGTAGAGTTCCTAGTCTAAGTTTCTTCTTAAAAACCTTTACATTCAACTTAAAATCATTTGGCAGTTGAGATGTTACTACTCAAGTTGTCATCTAGTGTAATCTGCTGGAGGTGGGTTTAGTAATCTTGTGTATTTAATGTATCAATTCTGGCAACAACAACTTAGTTAAGAATGTTGGTGGTATTTTTTTTACTTCTTCAAAGTATTGCCTTTTTTTCCCCCATTCCGTTCAGAGTTGGTACAAAGAGAGATGTACTTTTCCTTAAAGTCCTAACTGTTTAGTTTCTGTTACAATTTGCCTGTCATTTCCTAGCTAAGACACCATTAAGAACATCAGTGCAGTTCATCTGTGTCCCCTGCTTTTACACTGCAGTTCCTGAACACTCACAGCTTGGCCCTCCCCACCTTCTGCACTAAACAGACACAGCTGTCCATGCAATACACAGAAGAGGAGAGAGAGAAAGAGATTCGTTTGTAGCTGAAATCAGTTTTCTCATTTAGTTCAGCGAGGCTCTGGTAATGCAGCCATTTTAATCCAAATAAGCCTGTGCTGCAGCCGAAATGGGCAGTCCTGCCCTCCCCGTGCCGTTTTCACCTCCTCTGACCCAGCTCACCGCACAGCTGCACAAACGCTGTGTCTGCCTCAGGCAAGGAGGTGGGAATGAGCATCTGGGGACGAGGGGAGGAGGAATCCTATCAACCCTGTCACTGACAGTCAAAATGGCCTGTAGCCAAGTGGCTACGTGAATGCTTGTGCCAGCAGGGGAGGAGGCTGGACCACTTCTTTCAGTGGCACTGAAGGCTCATGCTTATTCAGAGTCACAGGATTAGAGAATATGTTTCTACAATCAGCTGTAAGCTGGTCTAAGTTCATGCTGTCACCAAAATAATTAGCAAGCTGATCCATCTAGCTGCACAATCCCAGCATGGCAATTCCAACATACCAGGGATGGAGAGGGACACAGCGAGCTGGTGGGGAGAACCCTGGAGAGAGGGACAGCACCACCTTTCCTGGGGCAGCACAACTTTAGGTCTGCTTACCCTGGCTGCTGTATCCCTAATTATGTATTGACGTATACTATTATTGTCAGTATGACTCCATACACTATTATTGTCAGTATGACTCATGGCAATGATGTCTGCAAAAAGCAAACTGATCTTTCATTAGGCTTCTAGGCCTTCCAGCACAGAAAAAGTAATCAGATGCATCAAGCACAATCTAAATGAAAATACATTTTGTTGAAACACAATATGGTCAAGCCAATACCTGAAAAATAAAATATGCTTTCATCTTTTTCCAGATAAAACATTTCTGTTCCATGCCATTGTCCATGTGACTATGCCTACCCTCTTCATTCCCACAAGTTCCCATTTTGGCATCTGATGGCTCTTTACCAAGATCAATATTCTTATTTCCTTCTTCTTCTTCCCACCCTCTAGCTTTTCATATATGCTGATTCCTGTTCTGTTCTGAGGGTGGAGGGGAAAGACAGCAGGGCAGAGGGTGATTCTTGGTCTTTTGGTTTTTTCTTCCATTGCCAGCCTCATCTATCTTTTTCAGCCATAGAAAGACCACAAATCACTGCCTCCATTCCACAGTCAATCCCATTTCTTTTTCCTAACAAATTTCATTGAATGAATGTGCTGATTTTCTTTTTAACTAAATGAAAGCCTACATTGGTCCCTTCCATTTTTGTCACAGCCTCTCAGAGCTACTTTTCCTTGTCTGATAGAGACCAAAATGAGAGAAACATAGGGCTGCATATTCAGGATGCCTTTTTGAAGGTTAAGAGAGTGTCATGTTGAGCTATGCTGATTGTATCCTCTAACAACAGTTCTCTGCACAAAGATGAGAGAAAGTTGAGGACCTGTTGCAGTTCAAGAGAAACACAGGGACTTAAAATTCCTCAGGAGGACTCTAAGAAGGAGAGTTCATGAAGATCGATGCAAGAAAACCTAAAAAAAAAAAATAGGGATAACTTTGGATATGCAGTTGAACTTTTGGTTAATTATCTGAACTGATCCTCTGAACTCTCTGAGGTTTGCCTATTGCTAATTAGCACTGCAGTGACTTCTTCTTTATGGATTATGCTAAGGAAGTTTAATTTAAAACTTAATTATACTAGTTTTTAAGTGGCTTATAGGGAAAAAATACTTTAATCGGGAGCAGTAAGGAATTTTTCCTGTGTTCAGACATCAGTAATCTTAGTAAGGCACGTGTGACATGCTTGAGTAGTTTTACATTTGTTTTATTTGCTAGGAAGAAAGTAGCATAAGAGGTTAATGAAAAGTATTTTATGCTTATGATTGAGAGTTGTATGATGACATATATTCTAATACACAATAAAATATTATTAATATAGAGTAAATATGTAGACTGCACATTGAATTGTTGTTGTTAGAGTGACAATGATTATATAGATTATCCTGTAATCCATAGGGGTCTGTTTTTTCTACAGGCTTGGAACTTCTTGTGCCGTTTGCCAATTCTAAACGTCAGTCTGAGCATTAAGGGCAGTTGGGATGATGCAGTTCAGCCACAGAACGAAGTACCTGTTCCTTCTTTGACAATAGACACACGAGATGACGAGAGATGGATCAAATTGCATGCTGATCAAGAGTATGTGCTCCAAATAAATCTGCACAGAACCCAGATGGGGTATCAGGTACACTAATTTATCATTTCCTTCCCAAGTGCACAAGTGTCCAATAACCCATTTACATTATCAATGATGGTTTATGCAATATAATAGGTTTCTTTCTGGTTTAAGTATTATGTAAGTTATAAACACTTTCAAAGCCTTTTCTGTATTAGTAGTGAAGAAAATGGGTTTTTTCAGGTTGCAATAGGATAGTAAGTATGCTCCTAAGGTAAAACCCTAGACCAAGTCAATGAAAAAAATAAAACCAATTTATAAGCTTTCCAAATACATTCACAGGTGCTTCCAAACTTCATGCCAGACTCACACCTACAAATATGTTTCTACTGCTAACACATCCTCAGACCGTTACTGAGAATATTTTCCTTATATTTTACATCCGATGCTTTTTTGAACAGCTCCTAGAACAACTTCTGCATGCAATTCTTTCCCACCTACATTTCACCCACCTACATTTCAGTCCCACCCCTTTGCCCATCTAAAGCACATCCAGTTGCCTCTTGGGCTGGTCAGCTTGCTGGGCCCTCAGAAAGTCTTGGTGTGCCAAGCCAGAAACTCCAGGAGCTGCACTGTTTTCCAACTGCTCTGCCCCAGCAGCAGCACCTGGCTGTACCTGTGTGTCGGTTCTGAGGAAAGCTGGACCTGCCTTCACGTTGGGCACTGCAGACACTGGAGCTGTCACTCACTTATCCATGCCTTTTTCTGTCATTTACATACCATGAGAGGCATATGGACCACCATGGTTATAATTTTGCTAATTAATTTCTCTAATATTTCAAATAATTAAGAATTATAATTACTAGCATTTTTGTTAAGAAGCAAAGACCTCAAAATAGAAGTGGAGAACAGTTTTAGATGTCACTTTTGAGACTCTTGAGACAGTTTCATTTTGATAAAAATAATAGTGGAGAAACACGTATTCTGTTGAAAATCCTGAAGTTATCTTACAATTGTTAAGAATTATATTTGAAAAGTATTCTTGTTTCCCAAAAGACTTTTTGTCCTGGCTGCAGCAGATTCGCCATAGTTGCAAGGGGAAACTGTCTTATTTTAGGAAGGACAAAAGGTCAAAGCTCATCCATACATCATTCTATTTGCTGTGCCAGACTTTTCCTAAGCAGAAGCCATGGAAAAGAAAGGAGCAGAAGCATTTCATGCAGTGATCACTGTTTTATAAACCTCTCCTAGAATTTGATCCCTCTTTTGTAAAAAACAGCTGGATCAAACTGTTTCTAAAGCTTCATTGCTGTGGTGGTGTTTTTTCTTCCATATAAATCTTCAGTAAAACCTTTCCCTCTACAAAACGCGAAATGAATGTTGATTGAGTGTGCATCATTCTGTCTTCAGCTTCCAGCAGTAAAGTCACTGTCTCAAAGAATCACTAAAATAATCTTTCCTCTTGCTATATCAAACTCAAATAAATACTTTAAATGCTGTTTTTGTCTTTATATTAATCTTGAATAATATTGGTTGGCTTTATTTAAAGATGCTAAGTTTACAATTAACCCTTCTGTATAGGAATATATTAGATAAAATTACAGAGAGGAAATAGTATTTCTATTCAAGTTTTCGTAGTTTACAAAATAAGTGGAATAATATCTGATATTCTGGATTTTTCTCCATGGACTGTGATTTTTATTTTATTTTTTTAACCCTTCTTCTGGAAAGAAATAACACTATTTTAGTCTGGCTAAATTATAGCCTTACGTAACAATTGACAGCAATGTTGTTTTGAGGTGTTTTTCATTCAAGGAAAAATGACATTTTGGAAAGGTGATTTCTAGTTTTCCTAAGCTGTTTCTTTTCCCCAACAGGGAAAGCAGGACAGTAAAGCAATGGCTCCTCGATTCCCCAAAGTCAAGGATGAAGGATGGTTTTTGATATTGGGAGAAGTTGATAAAAAAGAACTCATCGCCCTGAAAAGAACTGGATATGTCAGAAATCGAAATACTGTTTCTGTTGCTTTCTATACTCCAGAAACTCCTGGAAAGTATGAAAAATTTTCAAATTAAATTCTCTTAGTTATTACGTTTTCCAGGTAGTCAAGACCCAATTCCCAAACTAACAATGCTGCTTTTACTTTCCAGGTGTATCTACACACTGTATCTCATGAGCGACAGCTACCTTGGCATGGACCAACAGTACGACATTTACCTGAACATTGTGCCAGCACAGGGCACCACAGAGGAGGGGACTGAGGCCAGGAGCCACCTGGCTCTCAAGTAGGGCTGTCTGGAAAGTCCACGCAGTCAGAAGAACTGGTCCTGCAACTAAGACATCTGCTCATTCTGGGACATCCAAAAATACATCTGCCTTAGTGGAACCAACTTCAAACCTCAAGACAACAGGGAAACCGAAAGTGACTGCTGTATTAACTCTGATGACACCGAGTTAGCCACAGTGGCCTTACTCCTTTATGAAGATTTGTCTTTTCTTATCTTTCTTCTCTCAGAAGTCAGATTATTAGTTGAATTTTAAAGCATCAAAATAAAAGACTGAACAATACTATAATTTGTGCAAATTCAGGGCTATCGTCTTCATTTTGAAAAGTGTTGTATAGCCTGTGTATTAATGGCATTTAAATAGTCACCTTTTTTAATTTATAGGGAAAAATAGAAAAATTTGATCTAAGAGCTGCTGAAAATATTGATGGATGTGTTATATTTCATGTTTAATAAAAATATTCCCAGAATGTTTTGCACTGTACTTTTAGGTGTAAAATATGGGAGATGTAGTAACAAAATCCTCTCCATGCATAGTACATTTTGAAAATTATAATCTAAACAAAAAAATTTACAAATTTATATTAATTATATAAGCAGTAAATCTGGTTATAAGGGCAAGCTAAATCATAAAAAATATTTCTAGTATAGCAATGATACAATTTATGTAGATATGAAAGTTTACTCTTTACATATATGTACATACATATATACACACACATATATTTCGTACTTGCAATTTCCTTAGTGTTTTTTCCTGAATTTTGTAGGACTAAGGCATATAAAATTGGGTGTCCTGTTCTAGGGCTCAGTGCTAAAGTAGGTGACTACAGTCTGTAAATAAGGGGGCATGAGGCTCCAAAAATGGGGGTTGCAACAGGAGGCATGATAAGCAATGAATAGTTCTGTCAGGCAAAAGGTATTGTCTAAGAGATGCCCAGCTCTGTGATAGTACCTACAAGGCATAAATCTGAAGGCAGAAGACAGCAGCATCTATCTTGTGATGAGACTACACATCCTGAAGCCAGTCCTCAATCTTAAGAGGATTCAAGATGCTGACCAAGTACTTGGAGCCAACATACTTACAGAAACATCAGTGCATCTTCATTCACGTAGACTAGACCTTAAACTGAATATTAATACTTGCACTTGCTCTGCTTTGCATTGAGCTGATAAGCATTACCTCTCCAAGGGATCATTTCACTGTCATTTCCATTGTATTTCAGCAGATGAAAGAATACAGCAGAGTTGTTACCAGAAGCTTTCCAGAAAAAAATGACACTGGTGATGCTGCACCTACATAGAATCACAGCATGGCTGAGCTTGGGAGTGGCCTCTAGAGACTGTCTGGTCTAACCCCTTTCCTCAGGCAGGACCAGCTAGAGCCCAGGACTACATCTCAAAGTATGGAGACTCCACCGCCTCCCTGAACAGTCTGTGCTGGGGTTTCGTCACCCTCACAGTAAAAACCGTATTTCTTGCTGTTCAAAAAGCACCCTTTTGTGTTTCCAGACCTGCCTGTTGCCTCTGATCCTGTCACCAGGCACCACTGAAAAGATCCTGGCTGTGTCCTTGTCAACATCCTTCATTCAGATATTCACTCATAAGAATCCCCTGAGCCTTCTCCAGGCTGAACAGTCCCAGCTCTCTCAGCCTTTCTTCATGTGAGAGATGGTCCAGCCCCTTCATCATCTATTTTGTGGCCTTTTGCTGGACTCTCTCTGACATGTGCATGCCTCTCTGCCCCACACTAGACACGGTGTTCTATTAGTGTGGCCCCACCACTGCTGATCATCTCTCTCGACCTGCTGGCAACACCATGCTGCAGCAAGCAGAAGGCTGGCTGATTTCAAAGGCTCAATAGTTAACCAGTAATTTATTTCATATCTGGCATCTCTAAATAGTGGGAAGCAATTTTTAAATTATCAGTTCTGTAGTTGAAGGTATTCATCCCCTTATGGTGTTAAAAATGTTATATTTCATTATTATAGGTAATATATTACCTATAGAAATGTGCCTAAGAACATGGGACAGTAATAGAAAAAATTGTCACTAAATTTACAGATGGATAGATGATACAAAAGCCAGCTTTGCCATTTAGACTATGTCAATATAATACAGTGTTGTGTAACAAGAAACAGATTTTTTCAAATTGTTAGGCAGTAGTTTTGTTATTCACACGTTTAATTAGCCCATTTTTAAAGAGCTGTTTCATCTAATTTGGAAGTTTAAATTTTCACAGAAATTAAATCTTTTCTTGGGAAAACTTGGCTGAAGCAATACATTGTCCCTCAACAATTTAAATTAATTAGGAAAAAAGAACTGTGCCACAGTCAAAAAACATACCAACATAGTGACGCTAGTTCTTGTTGCTTTGTAAATGCACATCACAGAAAGTTTAACTGCAGAGTAGCAGACAATAGCTTCAGTATTCAGTATTAATCAGTTAAAGAGTTTCTGTAATGTCATTTGTGCCATCTGTACTTTGGTTTGGAAATACTGTATTTCCTAGTGTATTAATTGGTTTTAGAAATAGTCTGGTGACATTTCTAAATAACACATTTGAGGCATTTTTATTTTTTTAACAAAAGTATTGGATTCATGAAGACAAAGTCTAAAGTAATACAGAATGAATTCAAGCAAATTGATTAGAATCAGTATTTAGCTGAAAAATCCGAGAGAAAGAATTCTGATACATTTGAAACAGCTGCTTAGAACGAACAATGAATGTGTTCAATCCAGTGATAGTTCATGCTGAAAAGTGAGAATAGCTGTCTAACAAAAGCATGAAAACCAAACAAAATGAAAAATAAAAAGAAAAAAAAGATAAATACTTCAGTGATGTAATTATCACCTTTATGGATAAATGAGCAAAGTAACAGCACATACAGAAATTGTTTAAGCGAAGTTGCTCATTCCAGTGTGCAAGCAGGTTTTTATTTTTACTCTCCCCTCCCCCTCCTAGGAGCAGCTGCAGTCAGTACATGCCTGCTCAGGTAGGGTACTTCCAAAACTTGGAAAGCAGCAAATATCAGGCACACCTTGTGTACCAAGACATATTTAAGTCTGCCTCTCTGACTTCATCCTTTCCTACCATTCCTGTCCTAGTCTGATGACAGCATCACAGCAGTGCCCAGCAGGAGCTAGAGGAGGTTTGGGTATGTACCACCATCCCCCATGTCTTCTGAAAGAGCTCTTATAACACAATCTGTGGTTTAGAACCTTACTTAAGATTTCAGTTCTAGCCCAGCTACTGAATGTGTCAGTGGCAACATGATGCCATCCTCACTAATGCCCATCTTTTTCTGTTGTAAATTGAATCTTTGGAGGCCCCCGTGTTACCCAGATGAATTCAGGGTTTTATGCTGCTGGCCCAAAATTCCTCTTTCTTGTCATTGACTCTAGAGACCACTTCCAGATGGTCATCCTGAAGAAAACTTCAGGAAGTCTCTTATCAGCCTTCACCCTGGAGTCTAGTATAAGACCTGAACACTCACAGAATAGGATGCATTTAAAGAGTAAGTAATATAAGTTATGTAATTCCAATTTTCTAGTTCTGGGGACACCCCTAAAGAGAAGAAAGTATCCCATGTGCATCTGCCCTTACTCATCACAGCCTGAGTCCAAATACCTGTGTTCCTTCCTCAGTCAAGAAAAAGAAGCTGTGGTATAATTAAGGTAGTTTGATGAACTACTCCAGGAGGCATCACTTCTCTATGAAGATGCTTATGTATGGACAATGGTTTCTGAATCATCACTCTCTTGTCTTGCCTCCACCCCTCACATTTAGGGCAGACTCCCCTTTAGCTCCTTCCACTATCTGTAAACCCTACAGCCTCACCTGGTCAGATACATTATCCATATTAGTAGCAGTAAATTATCACAGAATTAATAATTTAAGATCACCTTTCTATGATGTGGTATGGACACTACTGTAGCCTATGTAGTAAGTACTGAAGCAGTGAAAAGTAAGGCAATACAAGGAAACCATATATATTTTTCCCACAACCTAAAGGTCTCCAGCTAAATTGCACATTTTGGCCTTGGTTTAGTTGCTTACAGTTAGAGATCTAGTGACATTTAATATGAAATATCTCATCTGGCCTCTACATTCAGCTCCAGAAGAACATACCCCGAGTGCAGAGGGCTATCAGCTGTGAAACACAATGCTGTTGTATCTGTCACTCTCTGTGAATGCCTCGGGTAACCCAAGTCATCTGAAATAGCATTTGATATCTACATTCAGGTAACTACATTGACTCCCTGTCACTTGTTTAGTCATAGGTTTGCAATTCAGTTGCTTAACTGCATCTAATGAAATTTAAAATAAACCAAAGATATTTCAGTTGCCACTCCAGAAGACAAGAAATCTTTCATAGGTCATGTGTCACTTCTGTCATCCCCATGTCACAGGGGCCAATATGATGACATGGATTCTTCGATATTCAATCTTAATTAACTAACCAAGCCCATGCTATTTTGTAAGTCAGAAGAACCATAAGTGTTCAAAATTCTCTCTTCCAAGTAATTTTATGAGAAGGGAGAATTCTCCTGCTTCATGAGAAGAAATATTTTCTGACAAAAGATTTGGATGTCATAGCATGCCCAGACAGACAGGTGAGGAGGGCTTCTGCTGAGAGGGGTCACTCCCATTTCTACTTACATACTATATCTTTTCTCTCACCTATGTCTGACTCCCACCTGCCTTTCTAAAAATGTATCTTGTTAAATGTCATGTCTTCTCAGACTGCACTGCACTTCAGCAGGTGGTGCCAAGACTGACACCCACAGAAATGCTGACGCATTTTTCTGAAGTGATTTGCAAAACAGCTTGTGAATGAACAAACCAAGTTTGTTACTGATGTCATAAGTTGGTAGCAGTAAGAGGTTAAACTGCTTTCATGTGCAGTGTGTGAAAGGAAATTCTATGTTAAAGGAACTTCCCTGGAAAGTGATTGTAATGCTTGGACTAAATGAGTCTCTTCATAAATAATTCCTAGCTCTATAGTAAGGGATTCTCTGCAGTGATTGCACCATCCTGCATTTAAATATGTTCACAATATGTTTTGCACTTAGATCCTCTAACGAGCTCCATACTGCATCAACGGGATTTTAATCCAGGGCTCTCCAAGTCTTTCTTCTATATCTCTATTCCTAGAAAACCACAACCTTCTCTATTAAAATGTCTCCTCAAAAATAAGGAGCATTAAAGCTTCACTAAGGCCATGAATCAGGCTTCACTGTTGCTCTTCTCTTCCAGCTTAGTCTTGTCCTACGAAGACTCTCAAAAACATGCACCTGAATATGGAGAGGAAAGGAAATTAAAAGACATTGGCTATTTGCATGACATAAAGAATGAAAAGTGTTCTGGGATGAATATTATCATTCCAAATAATAAGATTCCCACTAATTGTAATGATAGCAGAGGTGAATTGGGCATTTTTGAAAAATCATGCTCTCAATAACATGATACATGTACAAATAGTTATAGAGCTATTAACGGGATGCTATTAACCACTGGCAAGAACACTGGTAGAAAAGGGAGTCTAGAGATATCACCATCCTTTTCTACTGCACTCTAAATCTCTACGTGAAATGTGATGAACCACTTTCTTCACACAGTAGCAAATTTGCACCTTGGATTGGAAGTAACTCAGTTTATATCAGGCAGTGCTAATGTGGGAAAATGAGGCTTACATTCTTGACAGCAGTACTTTCTTCTGGCTAACAGGATGAAATTGTTTCAGATGCCAATAACACATGGTGAGTTCCCATCATGTATTTTTCAGCAAATCCAACTAATTAGGAACTAATTACTGGTTGTGGTAGCACAGTAAGATCAGGTTCTGATAAACTGTCACCTTTGTAGCTGTGAAGATTCTGCAATTAAGCCTTATTTTATTTTCTCAAATGCTAACAATGTCTAAAGGGAGAGCTGGGAAAAGCATCAAGAGGATTCTGTCACCTCCATTAAAAGGCACTTTCATTCTCCCATGCCAAAACAAGATTAATCCCTTTTTTTGTTTGTTTGTTTTTTTTCTCCTATTTAAAGTACAACATAACGTAGTTCAACGCTGTACCAAGTGAGACTAAGAGACTATTTAATAGTTTACCCCAGACACAGGATGTTGCTGTTTCCTTGGCATGCTTCCGCTGTCCCACATCCCACCCAGCACGTCCCTCCTCACAGAGTCTTCCACGTTGCCCTCAGACTAAGCATTCCAGGATAGGACCTATAGGGAATCTTCATTCTCTGGTTATAGGACACAACAGAGAGGAAGTCCTGTTCCACAATTAGGTTCTTGAAAGGTGCAATAAATAACCTCATAACGCCCTACTGTGCTAAACTCAAAATATGACGCAATGTTACTTCAAGAATATATTGAGCAAATAAGACAGGTGCAAAATATGCCTCACAGTTTGTTGTATGATTGAGGCAAATGCTAGTTTAATTTTAGATTTTAATTCTATGTGACTTTATTCAAAGAGGGAATGAGCTATTCTGGGAAAAGAGGGACGTGGAGATTTCTCAGTTCTCCTTGTTAGTGAAATGCTCAGAGCTGACGGAAGTGAAACAGTTATAGACTGTATCCACACATGTGATACAGATCTAGTCAAGTGCAAGTCCTGCCTTTGTGCCTCCCATATATGTTTATTTTACTCCTACGTGCAAACATTGACCATACCTTTCAGCCTCATCTTTGCAGATATTAGAAAAATACATGCTCTCCTCAAGACAGGATGGCCTCCATAATTTACATACAACAGCATATGTATAAGAAGGCCTCACAAAAACATCTTGGCAAAAGATTTAGAAGTTGCAAGACACTTTCATACAGCATTAGGACTTTCCCCCGGTTATACGTAATTGCAATGCCATCTTTTGCAAAGCTCCCCAGCAAAGCAGAAGAAATCACAGCTAGATAAAGTTTGTGAAACTCAGGAACACTCTGAGAGGCTGACAGTTCTCTTTCTGTCTGCTTTATAGGAGGTGCTCAGTCAGGTGCCAGCTCCTGGGCATTGCACAGCACCTCCTAAGTTTACAGAGGAAGCTCACACCCCCTCCTGAGCCTACAGATCCTACAGGAGGGGAGGAGTATGTCAGCTTTTCAGATCATGCTTCAGCTTCCTTCACTGACAAGACAGTATGCTCAGAGGGATGCTCTGCTGCACTGTATTGGAACCTAAATTTCTATGCCGAGCTTAAAGGCACTTCAAATAACTGAACCTTGTCCAAGCTTTTCTCAGGACCAGGGTTTTCAGGGAATGCTGACCTTAAAGGACCAAACCCTTTAATAAATAACAGTTTTCTTTTAATATGGGCCCAGATGGATTGTTAGAATATTCTATTCTTTGTAAACAAGAAAAAAAAAGGAGAAATCTCAACACAAGGATACTCACGAGAATTCCAAATGCTTTGTTTCTTCATTTTAGCAACCTGTAGTGCCTACCTAGTTGTCTGAAAGTCTTAGGAATGAGCTGGATTAATTTAATTCTATCAGTAAAAATCTTTTGAGAAATATGGGTGCTTCTACAGAAATGAAAAGAACCTGGAAAGAAATCCCAACATTAGGCAACCAAAAAATACACTTTGAAAAGAGAAGTTTCTTTTCTCTTGATGCATTGCCCTTTTGCTTCAGAGACTGGAGGATGAAATACATTCCCAATATATATTATTAGTAGATTAAATTTAGTTTCTGCTATTACTTTCAAAGGATTTGGTGAATAGACAGCAGCATTAGTATTATCTAATCCTTCACTCAAACCTAGGACTCAAAGATTAACAGCTGCAGATTTTATAACATTTCTAATTCAGGGATAAATTGTATTTTCTTGAATTGGATAGGTAGGCAATGTCCTAAAATTATTTAATTCTTAGGAACCATTGACTTTACAGGAACAGACTAAGAACTCATGACCATGAAAAGATGAAATTAGATGGAAAAAAAATACTCTTAATGAGAAAAACAGGATAAAAATCCCCTTTCCGAGGAGGGGCAGAACTTTGAGTCTTGCAGATAGGGCTGCTGTGAGTCAATAGTCCTGTTTGGTTTTATTATGTTATCTCATCTGCTTTCATTACACCAAATAATTTTGCGTGATGGCACAGCTTCCACAAAAGCATCCTGTAGTATTTACCTGGTGATTGGGGCACACTAGGGGAAAATGTGATTAGAAAAGAGAAGAACTGATGGAAGGAATTTTTGTATAGGAACAGATGGGATAGTGGAATGCAGCCAATTTTTAAGTAAGAAAGCACAAGTCCTGTGCCTCATTCTGAGAGACAGCAAGCCTCTATTTTCAGGAGAAGGTTCCACGTAATATATTCCAAACAGACAAGCATATCTCCAGTAGTCTTAGGCAAGGTACCAAAGTTAAGTTACATTTCTGTGTTCCATCGCTGTGCTATGCTTCCCTCTTCATATCCAGTTATCCAGTCTTTTTTGAGACACCAAATTTTCCATGTTCACCAGATAGGGAATTTAAACACTTCATGTCTTGAATTCTGTTCTGGGTGCATTTAGGGTGAGATTCTTGCTATTTTAAAAGGCTTTCTTAGCTATATCCCTAAAAGTGTATAGTCTTAATTTTATAAACTACATATGCTCTTCTTTCCCTTTTACACACCTGTGCATGGAGCTCTCATGTTATATCACACTGACTTGATGTTAAGAAGTAGTCTACATTTAAAAGTGGTCCATTTCCTTGCATTTGGAAGTATAGCATATGACATTAATAAAACAGAGTTAGATACATCAACATTTCTCAGGAAAGGAAGAATAGATTCATGGTAGGATTTTATATGTGTACATAAAATATTCATAAATATTTTAGTAACATGAACATGTTACTAATATGAAAATAACAAGTCATTGAAGTTAGCAGTTACTGATGCCACTGCTACTGAAGGAGGGCAAGAACCCATCAAAACTAACATTCAGAAGAGAAATATTGCTTTGATCTTTTGAAAGAGCAAGAAAGATTAATGCCTGGAATCAGATCCCTGCCTATGCATCAAGTTCATGCGTAACTGGAGAATACAATCTCCTTTAGAATTAACTTCTGCTGCTTTGTTTCTTTACTTACTCCCTTTTATTTTCCTGCAATTGAACAGACAATAATGAGTAAAAACAACAACTATACTTTGTCCAAAATCATGATTTGATTCTTTTATCTGCCACTTTTCTTTTCTTGCAAGAATCCCTGTCCAGCTCAGATCACCAATGCAAAATTATTTTGCCTTCTCCAAACCAAGAAATAGCAATGTAATAAGGTACAGAAAGAAGGCTAAATCAAGTAATTCCCTGTTAAAAATTTCTATTTTTCCTAATTGTAATTCCTTTCCCATAACTATGACCTCTCATCCATTTTAGTCGTCACCTCACCTCCATTTCAATTTCCCAATCTGTCTAGCATTGCTTTTATTTTATTTATATCCTTATTTCTCTTATCTGTAGTGTGCTTACTTCTCTCTTGTAGGTAAAAATAAACACATACATCTAAACAACTTAAAAAATTATTTTCTTAATAATGTTACTACTCAGAACACCTTTGGATGGGCTTTCTGTATTTTCCATTTCTATGCCTTTACCTTCAAATTGGTTCCCAAAGTATGACTGTAGCCTTACCTTTTTTTTTAAATCACATTTACTTTGTAATCAGTTATAACCATTCTGAGAGCAGTTTGGTTTGGATCCTGAGTGCTAGTCACAAATACCTTTGTGCCAGATCAGGCTCTCTGTTCAAGGAACTCCATATGAGCATCTAATTCTAAATTACACTAAAAGATTAGCTAAACCAAGCCACATTTTCTACCCATCCATTTAGTATATTTGCTGACTGATACTTCCTGTTTTGGATGATTACTCCATGTTTTAGACCTATCTTGTCTTAGACATCTTCAAAAGGTACCAATATGTAAATACAGATGCTACCAATAACACTTAGCAATAAGATTAGACTACCCCAGAGACTTTCATCTTTCTCATTTTGGCCACCCTTCACTAGCATCTTAGAATACCCTCTGTGATTGCACTTGTCCCTGGCCAATCACAAAACCAGGAGGGCTTTCTTCAGCCACACTTTCTTTGCTCTTTCACTCATACCAAAGAGGGATGAACAACACAAACCTGAATCAGCTTTCATTTGACCACAGGAGGCACATACTTTTTCCAAGCCTAGACTAGGCTCTTCTACCGTCTGAGACCCTCAAGCAACAGCTGGCTGAGAAAACAGCCAGGCCACAAAGCATCTACAGAAATCTTCATCTCCAGGGTTAATTTCAGCTAATGTTCTCTCAGTCATGAAGTAGTACTGAAACAGTCAAAGGCAAAGGTTGCTTATCATATGACAGTTTAAGAACAGATTTCTTCCAATCTAGGTATAAAATAGCAGGTTCAAATATTCCACACTCGAACAACAGCAGTTGTCAGGCCCCACACGTGCACTAGGTTGGATCATGGCAGAGAAGGACATAAATCCACATTCTTCAGATCATAAATCAGTCAGACTGGCTGACAGGATGCCCACAGGACTGGGTTATTCTCCAGCTGCCCCATGACGAGATTCCCCTGGTGCATTCAGCACTGTGAGAACCAAGATACTGGTCTGATTCAGTTGGATCTTCTTGTATTACGTTTCAAACTGTTGAATATGAATATCTCATTATGTTAAAATATACACAGTTCCAGTGTTCTGTTCCTATAAAGCTCTTCCCTTGACAGATCAATACATTTCCCAGCAAATATTTTATTTCTGAAATATTTTTTTTTTAAAATTAAATCCATTTCAAAAAGACTTGCCTGAGCACACATTTGAGGCAGACAAACTCTTATTATTTCATGCTTATTTTTGGATCTATATTTCAAAAAACCCTACAGTTCTTTTGCATTAAAATAAGGGGAAAACCCTATAAAAAGATCAGATCTGGGGTACAAGATAACACAGACAATTTCCAACATAAATGCTAGTTATTAGGTGTCATGTAGAGTCAGGAGTTGCCATGGAATCCATTTGCTTCTAAACCAGCTCCTCCTGCTGGAATACTTTCTCATTATTATTTCTTTCGGTAGCACAAAAGAAGCTGGCTTATAGAAGAAATACTATTTTAGTGTAAAGTTTCTACTGTGTCTGCAATAAGACATGAAATTAAAATCTAAATTTAAAGCTGTATTTCTGTTTCAAGTATAAAGCTACGTTACTGTGGTCAGAAGAACAAAATCATTGTAGACTTTTTATAGATTCAGTAAAGCAGAGAAAACAAATTATACCTGAAGCCATCCTTTCAGCTGTCTTCCCATAAGTGAAAGTAAGTGTCTCCTCTGATGTCTACTGTTTACATTTTTGCTACCTTATTCTCCCATTATGCTTAACTTTTAACAATTTCGTACCGGTTATTCTACGCAACAGCAGCCTCGTTACCAGCCTAATTACTGATGTCCTGGGATACAGAACAGTGTGTGCATACTGGGCGTGGGGTTTATTAGGCCAATGAACTCACTTGTTGTGATGTCAGTTTCAATAGACGGATTTCAAAAGCAAAAATGTGATCATGCCTTCAAACTCTTGACACGCCAATTATTGGGTTTCAATTCTTTTGTATACAATGTACTGCAGTGAGGCTGGAGGACAATACTGGAAAGAAACCAGCAATATTGGAAAACTATGCCAGTGATTTGTAGCTTGGCATGTTAATACTTATTATTAATATTATTGTTTACTATAGACATTGACTAGCATTGCATCTGGAAGCCCTAAACAGAAATAAGACCCTATTGTGATCAGCACTGTATGGAGATACACACAGCCTTTGCCTCCAAGAGCTTATATTGTCTGGTCCCAGCCTTGTAAACTGATCTGGGCAGAACCATTCTTGCACCCCTGTGGAGTCCCCTGGCCCTCCAAGGCGGTCAGAGATCCTGCATAACCTTCCTATATGGAAAAGTGGCAGTCAAGCTTTGGGTGCAGGGAGCCTTTACCTTCTAACCAATTCCCCTCCCACCCTTTAGCAGTTGAACTATACCCAAACTTAGGCAAGTCCAGCATCTTAGGGAATTTTGGGTCCTTATTCACATCGATCCAATTCAAAAGATGCACTGCTGCTAGGGAATCAAAGGAAGCTCTGTACCAACACCCTTCCCTCTCCAAACTTGTGTTTTCTAAGTCCCATAACTGCAGACAAGTTTATGGAGAGGTCTGTGGCATCTCTCAGGAAGGTCCCCAGAATACAACAGTTTCTGGGACAGGCACTACCCTTAGAAAAGCAAAAGAACACAGACAAGCCCACTAGAGAGGGAGAATCCTTTGCCCTAGAGGGAAAGCAGAAGGGCCATTGGAGCCCTCTAATGAATAGAAGCAATCTAATGTCAGTAAACAACGAGGGCTGAGCTGTGGGGCCGGGATAGGGAACCGCAAGCCAAGCGTGACAGCCAGGACGTTCATCACTAGCAAGTGCCCACCCCACATTACCTGAATGAGGAGAATAGGTGTGGCACAGGGACAGCAGCCAGGCTCAGGCCAGAGCCAAAGTCATCAGGCAAGTCCACAGTAGCTGACAGGTCCAATGCCAAGGTGGGAAGCCAGTCTGTGGGTCAGGGTTTAGAACAGCACGGTCCCCAGGGAGGTCCAGGCACAGCTGCAGTGGCACTGGGCACAGGAACCCTTGTGGCCTGACTCAGGCAAGCACTGAGGGCAGAGCAGGGAGCTGCCAGGTGAGGCTGGTCAGGGCTATTAAGGCTCATTGGTGCACTCAGGGACCTGACACTCACAGTCTTCTCACTCTCCACTATGTCTGCTCTCACAAGTGAGTGGGTTGAGCCATGCACCAGGAGCATTTTGTGCTGAAGCCAAAATTAAAACCTGACTCCTAAGTAATACATCCTAAGACTTTGAGACATTTAAAAAATGTGTCATTAACATCACTAAGCTATTGTCAGATCAAAGAAATGTTAATTCCTTTTTCATCTATCAGCTAAATCTTACAGTAATTACACAGAGCAAGCAAGCCCTGAAACTTCCTCCAGATGCAAGTAGTGGACACTCCTCAGGAGAGGTGCGGTGGGGAAACTGTCCTTTTAATAGGCTCTAGCTTCAGCTGGGTACATCCAGCCATCACATGTTAGTGGAGTCCCACTATCAGTGAATAATAGTCAGAAATCAGGGTTTAGACAAAACATTTCAACAGTGAGGCAAAACTTAATACAAAAGTATTAATCACGGGCATATGCCAAGCCTTGGGAAATACTCTTATCCCTCAGCAACAGACTTGGCATAGTCTGAAACAGGTCAAAGCTGGACTCATGCTTACAAGTCTGGTGCTGTTTCCCTATGCCCCCATTGAATGCAAGCAAGTGAACCCACAGTGTTTCACTCGAAGGCTTCATCTCCTCCACATGATTTCTGAAGGCATCTATTCGCCACGTGGGGAATGCAGAAGAGAGTAGTAACAGGCTTGCAGAGCACCCAAATAATTCAGAAAATGTTCAGCAACAGAGAAGTTTTTCCCAGCTTAGTGTGCAATGCTCATAAAAACAAACTTGCAACCACAAACGGGCATGAGATTAAACAAGAAAAGATCCTATTAAAACCCATGCAGGGAACGCTCCCCACCTTGCATTTCAACAAAGCTATAAGCACCACAATGGTTAGGGATATACACCAAGTGGAATGGGCACCAGCTCCAGAGCTGTCAGGCAGCCTCACACCCTGCATCCCTCCTTTCTTGGTCTGATCAAGCCTATTCTCTGAGGCAATAGGAGGCTGAAGACAAGAGCTTCAGAGCAACAGAGGGGGGTGGTTCCTCTTGCTATTAATTTCATCTGAAACGGGCATGTGTTATTTCAAAGCAAAGTGTGTCCTCAAGGTGGGTTAAACTGCTCTCCTCCACTGAAACAAAGCAGTGATACAAGTCTATTTGTGACCTGTTAGTTATCAGGTTGATAGTAAGAACAGACTGCGGAACGGATCCCACTATTTTAAGCATTATTCTTTGGGGTGCTGAAATTTAAACAGGCTTCTGCTGACAGATTCCCCCCCCGCCCCCCCCCGACCAATGAAATAACTTCTTTGCTAATCAAAGCCAGGCCTTGAGAAAGGAAGTTTCAGTGATAGCCAGGGTTTGGAGGAGGCCTGACACAGCTCTAGCTCCACCAGCATACATGAACAAGTGCAGGTCTCACACTGTACCTGAGGCCTGGGGCAGCCCACCCTCCCCAAGAGAGTTCCCCCTGTCCTGAGGCAGCTCCTCTGGCTTGCTGAAGTCGGCCTGTACCTGGGCAAAACCCCTGCAAGGACACTCCCTGATTGGGACTGGGACAGCGCAATCCAACCTAGCACACTGAAACAAAATATCGTGAAAAAGGGACGCTTCCTCCCCATCGCCGCCTGCAAAGCTCAGACCCCCTCTCCTTTAGAGGTGAGGAGGGCAGATTCGACCCCAGGCAGGTGAAACTACAAACTTGAGGAAGGGGGGACAAGCGCCGGTGGTCGGCATCGTGCGGGCCGCTGGCCGGGCAGGGAGAGGACACTTGCCTGGGGCGGTGGGACAGCTCTGGGACGATGCCGCGGGCGCGGGCTGGGAACGGGGAGAGCCGCGGGGAGCGGGAACGCCAGCGGCGCGCTCGTGCCGGGGCATGGAGCGGCGCGTGGGGCGCTGCGGGCCCGCGGCCGGGGGAGGGCAGCGGGGAGGAGGGAAGGGAAGGGAAGGGAAGGGAAGGGAGCGCAGCGCGGGGAGGCCGCTGCCCGGCTCCCACAGAGCCCGCGGCCGAACAAAGTCTCCGGTCGCCGGGAAGCCTCCCCCGAAGCGCTGCAGGGGCTCGGCGGGGCGGGAGCGCAGCGGCACCCTGGCCCTGCCCTCCCGCGAAGGAAGGGCCCCGAGGTCCCGGCTGGCTGCGTCCCCCTCGGGCCCCGGCCTCCGCCGGGAGCATGGAGAGGAGAAGTGCCGTGGCGACCTGAAGGGGACAGGGATCTCACGGGGGGCGAGCCCTGCGTGGGGGTGGGCTGCAGGCGGCGCCGGCAGAGTGCGGCAGGCCCCGAGGGGAGCAGCGAGTGCGGGTCTCGGCTCCGGGGGTGTCCGCAGCAGGTGAGGGGGGGCCGGAACTGCCCGGACCGCCGGTACCGTCCGGGAGCAGGAGGGAAACAACGCGCACCGGTGCAGAGGAAAGGACTGACAGAGCTAGGCAGGATGTCTGTGAAGGCACAGGGAGGGCAGGAAGCCTTTTCTGTAGTTTGTAATTTCATCAAAGTTCCAGTCCCGTGTCGTTCCCGAACTTCTCATCCCTGACAAGGGCATGTCAGCTCGGTTCGGGAGTTCGGTACACGAGGCTCCTTTGGAAATACAGAAGATAAGAAAAAATGTCCGTTGGAATAACTGTTACTAGCCATGAAGTAGATTTTTAAGCGTTTCTTTATATGTAGTTTATGTTTTCATTCGCAGGTCCGTGTCACAGTAAGATAGCTTGACTTCCGATCATTAACAAGAGTGTATTCAATAAGATGAGGGCTAAAAGGTACTGACCTCTGTCTCCCTGGAAAAATGAATATAAATCATCTCGTTACATTTATGCCAAAAACAATAAAATTGAAAGGAGTGCGTAGTCAAGAGAAGTGTCTCTCCTCCCTGCAAAATGTCTCTTAACACGGATACATCGTCAAAAATTGTTTGAAGGAGTTGCCTAAAATAACTAACAATCATGCTAGTGGTCGATTACTCAAATTTTGCAATGTTTCCGTAATTATTTTAAGAAATGCATTCAGAAATGCTTATATCTGAGAACTGTTATCCAAAGATCTGTTAACTATTTCCTGTGATAGAGAATAGGCTTTCTCCTTGTCCTGCTGCCCTGGACATCCTAATAACATTAGCAAAAGAGCAGGAATAAAGTACCTAGAGCATGGCTTGAATGCTGAAGGTTAAGATCTAGATCAGTTAAAACATATTAATTACTTCTGAATGGTCTCAAAGAGCATATGCCGTGTATATTTATGTCAATAAAGCCTTGATGAGGGCATGGATGAAAATTCACATCACACTCCAATTCACCAGGGTACCCAAGTGCGTGTGTCTGAAGTTACTGGGTTCTGAAGAAACAGTCTCGGTCTCCAAGAGCCCGCACTCCCTCAGGCACCGCCGGGGATGGGCGAGTGAATCGCGTCTCAGGGACAGTCGATGCATCGGTGGCGGAGCGCTTCCTTCGGCCGTGAGGGTCGGATGCGAGGTCGGATCCCGCCTCTCGCCGGTACAAAAATGAGGGAGGCTCGGCGTGTGGAAATCTGCCCGTAACTAGTACCAGGCCGACTTTTTTTTTTTTTTTTCTTTCTCCTCCAAGAAATCGGGAGAGCGACCCACATGGTTAATTCACGAGAGCGACCCACATCGTTAATTCACGAAAGCAGTGTGTAAGTGATGGCTTACGTTCGAAAAGATTTTTCTCTCTGCATAAGAAATGGTCACCTCATTCTTTAGGGGGGTTTAATAAACGCATCTAAATTCATAAACTAATAAATACATCCGTGTACGTCCGAACGTGCTGGAGAAGAAACTGGATCTGATCTGTCCTATAGGGAAATAGTCCAGTAGGATTTTTCTTTTTTTTTTTTCCTGCTTTGATTTGTACAGTTTTCCCCCTCCCCCTCTCCACACACATACACACGCTCACGCACACATGCTGCAATACACGCTGCATATTGTGTCTGCCTACATACGTTTTCTACCATAGTTGGAAACCTGTCTGTGAAATGCTTTGTTTTCACTCAGCCTTTCTTCAAATACACCATTTTATTATGCGCCTTTAAAAATCAAATTGCACTGCGGTACCTGTTTATTCAATTTTCCAGTATTATCTGTTTTCCAGGGTATTCTCGCCCGAGAATAACTGCATCTGAACTGAGCACAGTTATCCATCTGCTTCAGGCGGCCGAAGTGTCTCTCTCCCGCCTGGAGGGCCGGAGCCACCGTGCTCCCGCGGGGTTCCGCCGCTCGGCCCGCAGGTGTCCGCGCCGCGCCGCCGCTGCGCTCGCTGGCCTTGGCTCCGCGCCGCGGCTGGTCCGCCGGGGTGCGGGCATCCCGCAGGGGTGCCTTAGCTTCCTTTGTTCAACAGCATCGTGCAGTCCTCTTTCGGGACAGACGGGCTTCACCGGGGCCGGTGACAGCGGGCTCTCGGCTGATGTGAAAAGCACGAATTTAGATACTGCGCGCTGTCTTTGCCTGTACACCTGGAACGAGGCAGTGCCAAGTCTCATCTCCGCTTGCAGAAGTCACTTGTTTTTGACGAAGGGAAACAAGGTTAATGTCCCTGAAACGGCCAAATTCTCCCATCATTCGGGAACCGCTGCTTGGAACCTGCTGGGAAATGTCCCCAGCATACTGAACCCGCGCTGGTGGTTCTGTGGAGAGGTGACTTTGTCCGCGTTTGCTGTAACTTCCAAAGCTGAATAACTGCCCTTCGGCCACTGGTCCTTTCACATCTTGTACTTTATCTACCATAGCATTTAAACATTCAGAATCTACACAGGGGCTTGTCGAGAGCCCTCGGGCCCCAGCCGCAGGGGGAACCAGTGCGGACTCTGATACCCACCCGGGCTGCGGGGAAGAAACCGGGTCCCAGTACACCGGGAAAGAGAACCCTCGATGAGCTACGGGCTTCGCTGGGGCTGTGTGGGGTTGGTAAGGTGGATGCTCATGTTCCCTGGCATAAATTAGCAGAAGTGTATGCTACTGATTTATTTATTTTTCCCAAACCAAGGGTGTTATAGAAGACATTCTCTCTGGCTCTTGTTGACAAATAAATCGTGAGCTACCTGACAGTGTTAGTCCAGTTGTTGCCCATATGTCTAAATACCCTACTAGAGACGTCAGTGTCGTTTAGGAAGAGAATTACCTCAAATGAAATCCAGAAGGATGATTTTTTTATTATTATTATTTCTTTTCGTCTCCTCCAAACCCACTTTACACCTGAGGGCAGTAATGAACAGGGAAGATTTTTGTAAATTCAGTATCACTTTCCCCCACAGCAGCAATCGCTTTACAACATGACAGGGGGTGGGAAGGGGTGCGCTCTTTCCCCCTTTTCTTTCTTGCCTTACCTTCACTAAATGCCTTGCTTTCGTGTTTGTTTAACAACAAGTCGCTTCTGTAAACAAGACAATCAAAAGAACATTTGAGACTACGTGGATACATTTCTCTGCTGCTTGTAGACGCCTGGACACCCAGAGGAGTTGTTGAATGCCTCTCTTTCCGTCTTTCCTTTATTTACCCAAATGAACTCAGGGAAAGCTTTTAACCGAGGGGAGATTTAAGGTGATAAGCAGCGAACAGACGGTCTGCACTGCAAGCCTGCGTTTCGAGCTGCAGCCGACCGCGGAGCAAAAAGGATGGTGTGGTGCTTCAAAGGCAAAAAAAAAAAAATAGCCTTTTTTGTTGTTGTTGACGTTTTTCTTCTTTAGAAGACTGAGACCGTTTCTTCTTCCTCGAAATACTCCGACTGTTGCCTACCAGTGCAATCACATTTTCAACAGCTATTTTAGCCGAAGTCTCGCACGGACTGGTTTGGCAATTATGTCAGGCTTTTGAGAGTCCGCTATGGTTTTAGGAAAGACTATACAACCCCTCTCCCACCACTCCAGGCGCTCTCTCTCTTCTCTGTCTACTCTTTTCAGGAGCCAGCAGTTTTAGGAACAGCGTCAGTTTTTTAGGGTTATTTCTCCAGGGGACAAACGAGATTAGGAATAGTCCTGCTCCCCGGAAAAAAAGAAACCCCACATCCACTTTGCAGGCAGTTTTAAAGAGGCTCTGTCTCCTAATGTAGGACGATTTGGGTTTGGGGTTTTGTTTGGGTTTTTTCCCTTTCCTATTTTTTTTTTCTTTCTGTTCTTGGAATGTTTTGGTTTGGTTTTTTTCCCCAACGTGTATCAAGAAAATTATTCAAATTCTTTCTCCATCCTTTTCCCCCTCCGCCGCGGGACCCGATTCACGCTGTCCCGCAGCGCATCAACCCGGCGGAAAACCGTGCAGGGTTAAAGTTGGGGGTATCAGGGAGGGGGGGCAGCAGGGGACGTGACCGCAGCTTATTTCTGCCGAGCGCGACCACTTGCTCGGTGGGCTTTGGGGTGGATGTGTAAAACTGCGGTGACCCTCACCACCCACAGCCCCCCGGGACCTCCGGTGCCCGGCGGAGAGGCGATGGCCAAAATGCA